>OX235271.1:18522795-18552795 GCA_944472155.2 Trichobilharzia szidati
TTTGGAAATTATCTTGATCAGTATGTGTTTCATCCCAAAAGAATCAATAAATTGATTGTTGGCAGGAAAAGGGATAAGGTTCAAATGACTTGACGAATTTCCTTAATCCCTTACAGATTCTGCATTTTGTCATATTCATTCAGACATCTATAAAACACAAAATGATTGAGCAAAGAATATCCTTTTCGATAATTTTCTCCTCTTCTGGCTCCACAATTATATACATGTGTGTTTATATACATAGAATATTCTAGATTAGTAGTCATTAACGATATTAGTGTTTTTTAAATAATATCGATTTGTAAAGTAAGATCACAGTGGAATTACAGTTCATTAAAGATGCTTAAACTATAATAATAATAATAAAATTTAAGTTCATCAATAGCATCCTTCAGAGGCCCATTTTCTAGTTTTGCAAGGAGAATGTCGGCTAGAATGGGTCCTAATGGTGACCCCATTGCCACACCGTCGAATTCTGTTGTCGGTACATGGATGATAAATTTTTGATTATGAAAAATGAGGATGAGGCAAAGAACATCCTGGATAAATTCAACGAGGTTCATCCTGAAATAAATTTTACTATTGAGAAAGAAAAAGAACCTAGTATTTCATTTCTAGGCGTCCTTATGACCAGAAAAGAGGATGGCACAATAAAAAAGAAGTGTATATAGAAAACCTACTCATTTTCTCAGCTTCGTGCCCTTGAAATACAAACGCAGTCTGATAAAGTGTTTGGTTCACAGAGCAAGAGCAATTTGCTCGGATGAATGTCTTGATGAGGAACTTAATAATATTAAACGGTTGCTGAGTGAAAACGGTTATCCAGAAAAGTTTATTGATAAGAATATGAATCTAAAATCAAAGCAGCCCAAGGTACCAACAGTTCCTAAAAAGGCCTTATTCTTACAAATTCAGTTCCTCGGGGACAACATCAGCGAGATACTAACACAGAGCCTTAGAAATGCGGTAAAAAGAGCATTCCCTGCTGCTGAATTACGCTGTGTCTTCAAAACCACCCACTCCTCTTTTGTGTTCGGGAGTAAAAGATAAACTGCCTAATTTCGCCTCTTCTATGTGTATCTACCAATTTAAATGCTCCTGTGGAGCCAGTTACATAGGCCGTTTCTCGTCGGATTTCCGAACATCACCCTGTGTGGTTAAGTAAAGGACAAACAAAATCTATTCGTAGCGCCATTCTATCTCATCTTGTGGATACACAACACAAGATTGATGTTAACAATGCGGCTTTCAAAGTCATTTACCGCATACCAACAAATCTTAATTTCACCTTAAGAGTTCGATTACTAAATATTGCTGAGACTGTTGAGATCCACATTAAGAAGCCTAATTTGTGCATCCAAAAGAAGCTAGTTCAGACATTATCCTTACCTTGGCCATCTAGGTTTGAATGATCCTGAATTTTTGTGAAATTTTCCTAATTTTAGTTGATATTCTATTTGCTATTATATCTTTATTATTATTATAATTTAAGCATCTTTAATGAACTGTAATTCCATTGATCTTACTTTACAAATCGATATTATTTAAAAAACACTAATATTGTTATTGACTACTATTCTAGAATATTCTATGTATATAAACATACATATGTATAATTGTAGAGCGAGAAGAGGAAATTATCGAAAAGGATATTCTTTGCTCAATTATTTTGTGTTTTGTCACATCTTTACCACGAAAAAAGGATCAATAATGAGAATGAGGTTAAAGACTGACTGCCCACTTCAACAGTGTTGTGTTTATATGCCTTATCAATGATTTAAGTTAAATTGAAGTAATGACGTCAATGAAACCAAATACAAAAATAAAATAATTATAATTTGTTGATTGGTTTATGAGTTTATATTATTCCCTTATACAAATCACAAGATAATCAATAATTTTTGTCTAAATAATCTGTAAATTTATGGGTTTTTTTTTGTTAAATTTCTTTCTATTAAGGGAATACTTTTTTTTCATACAGTTTTTCTATCGTATTGAAATCATAGCGATATATTCTAAGTTAGAGCATAAGTGCAACAACATGCTTATACGATCGAATGTTTAGAACTGAAATGTACTGGATATAAGGCTAATTGACATTTTTTAAAAGAAAGCTACCAGTTCTCTTCAGTTTTATGGGTATTATTGTTTAATCTTAGAGTATTCAGTTGGTTATAGAGATAATGAACTTATATTTTATATAAAAGTTGAGGTTAAGTTAAAGTTAAGGTTATGAATCTTCAAATGTTAAGTAAGTTTAAAGTTTTCATCTGAAGTGATGATAACCAGTGGTGTTTGTCAACGAGGGATGCCTACTGTCACCAATTTCTGTTGAATTTCATCACAGATGTAGTAATCGACTTAACCCTAACTGAGTTCAGCGATTCAAGGATTGACTTGTTACCAATAAGGAAATAATCTCGCTGACTTAGAATATGCAGATGACATAGTCTTCCCTTCTAGGTGAGGCGAAGACGCTGACAAAATAGAGCAGAGTCTTCTCAACACCTAGAGGAGCAGCAATCTTCGAATATTTGGCATGCGATTCGTGCTCTCCCGCTGTGAAATGTAAGATGATGAGGCTACAGGACTAGACTACATCGACTCATTCCTAGCTTAGAGATAGGCAGGAGTGAAGTGTTTGTTGGAGCGTGTTGACAAATGCACTTATTTGGGGAGTTGCATCAACCGGCCCGGGTAGGTTGATCGCTGATGAAATCTAAGCATGAATACACAAGGCTCGTTTGGTATTTGCCAATTTAAGCCATCTCTGGCTTAGTAGACGTGATATCCAACTGGCTGTCGAAGAAGGGACGTGTGTGTCTATTGCTGTGAGTGAGATAGACAATGAAAGTGGAAGACATGAAAGGGCTCGCTAGCTATCTTTGAACATAGGTACCTGTGTTGTACCTCTCCTGTCAGGTGGTAGGCGTAATACGGTGAGTAATATTGAGGTTAGGCTTCAGTCGAGTGTTAGATAAGGAGGGAGGGGAAATCAATCAATCGACGAGGTTGTGAAGTTACACCGATTGAGTGAGATGGTTAGGACATGTGTTACGCATGCATGCCTAGCCATCACCTTCCTAGACGGGAGATATTAGCTGACTGACATAGGATCAGGTTGGAAAAGAGCTGCTAGTCGTGGTCGGGCCAAAACGTGGCTTCATCAGTCGATGAAATCCATAACAGTTAGTTCGAACCAGCCACGTAAAGAGGTGTAGACTGGCTTCCTTGGTTGGGGTCTTCAGGATAATGAGAACCAATGACGACTGGAGATAATCGATGATACGGCTCGAAATTCTCCTTCTCAATGTCTGGCGCAGATGCATTCACTCTTTGTGATTTATCATATCCAATAAGACTCTATTGTACTTCCATACTACTACTGCTACTATTCTTTTTCCCTGACTAACATTTCTGTTGATTATCTGTCTTTTGATGAGTCTCTCTTCTCTTGGTTTTGTGTGCTATAAGAAGGGAGTTCGGCAACTTGAAGTGCTGCACATCTGTGCAAATTTCTATGCTGAAACTAATCAGTTAAGGAAGTTAAGATATCCTGATTTATGAGTATCAACAAATGAGCGTAGGTGGCACTGTGGTTAGGACTCTCGCCGACCATGCACATGGTCCGGGGTTCGACCCCCTGCCGACGCACACCTGCAAAAATTTGGGCTACCGTTATTACATGCTGAAAATTCCATACTTGTACCAAAAATACTGTGTGGTTTTAAAGCTGTTAATAAAAAAAGACTCTCATAAAGTCCACCTGATTATTTCTATTGCAAACTGAATTAATGTAATTCGATCATGCCATACTGTTGATAACCATATGGTATATCAATGATCCGTGTTCTTAGATAACGTGTGTACAACAACTATCTGACATGTATCAAAGACTTTTTAAAAAATGTAAGTTTCCCCCTACACCTTAATGTGTTCCACAGTGTGTACTAAATGTGATAAACTGTTTATAAAACCTTTTTCATAACCACCTCTGAGATATCCGTCTGCATTGCGTAACACTGTCAGTCTTATCATCAAATGAATGTAGACTGATAGTATTAAACATTCAATCAATCTTAATATTTTCCACTTCACTTCACTTCACTGAATACTTTAGCCCAATATCAAGAATTATGATTCTATACAGGTTAATAAATAAACATGCATGCCTTATTCATTGAAATCCCTGGGTGTGTGCGTGATTATCTACTCGACCATGAGATACACCAAGTTCACAGTTAGAATTTTCCGCTTCATTTGTTAAAATTTGTTAAAATTCACAATTAGTCTTATAAACGGTGCACATTTTTCTATGATTATGTCGAAATTTGTACATATACAGATGAAATGAAATGAATAAATCCGTTGTTACGTAGTTATGTCTGCGCTTGTTAATGCTACTATAACGGTAATGAACACAAATCCAGATTAAGATTTATTGGTTGAGGATAGAAGACTTCGAGACTATGTTAATCCCTTTTTCTAGTAAATTTCTGTGCTTGTCTAAACCCTTCTCTTCAATGAATCAATTGAGGTTGAAGACACCACTTCTTCTGAGAGTCGGTTCCAAGAGTTTATGACTCACTATGAGAACCAGTATTCAACAGGAATATGATTTCTTCTTGGCTTTCGAACTCTCCTACTATGCCCTCTGAGGTGTTCCAACCACCTAGTGGGGAGGAAAAGAGGGAATAGATCAGGGCCATAGTCATTATTTAAAATTTTAAACTTTGTGATTAAAACTCCTGTCTGCATGCGGTATGATAGGGAGGAGAGACTTAAACGGTACAGTCTTTCCTTGTATGATAAGTTAGTCATGCCTTTGAACCCTTTCTAGAATATGTAAGACAAGGACTGGTTAGTTGCCTGGATACAGTTTTCTAGTCTTGACCTCACCACAGATGTATATATACGGAGGTGAACATATCTCTGGTGATTCTAGTGAAGGCTGTGAGAATTGTCCATAAGGATGTGAAACTACGTGCAGCTGTAATAGCAGAAGACAATGGTCAGGCAACAGATCGTTTATTAAGGAAAATCAACACATATTTATAGATTTTAATGTACATTATTGTAAATTATTATTATTAGTAGAAAATACAGTCTTTTGATGGGTTGTTTCTCACAGAAAGTTAACCTCGCATCTCTTTGTGGCTGTGTCAGATCATCCATATGCTAACTGTATCCGCCCGCCTACGCAAAGCCTTTGTTCTCATCATTTTCTCACCACCAATATTGGGGACATAAACATTGATGTCAATTACTGTCTACCAACTTTGGCTAGCAGCCAGTTCTCACCATACAGCCACCGTGCGTGACAGTGTTCTGTAGTTTTTAAGTCGTGATTTACTATGACACCTAAATCCAAATGAGTCTGAAGTGATATGAGTTTTATTTCCTCTAGTTCGTAGGAGCTGATGCTTTCGTGTCCGGTGCACATGGTTGTATATTTTGTTACATTGATCAGGAGTATCCATTCTCTGGACCACTCTGACAATTTGTTGATGTCGTGAGCGTATCACTGTTGCCCTCGTCTGGTACGCTAATGTGCCTGTTTGTCCGTTGTACCTTCCAATTCACTGAGTCATGCAAATATCAAAAGACAAAGACTGCTGGCTTGTGACTGGTAAATATCGTATTATACTGTACTATATAGTTTAAGAAACAACATATGGTATTTAAAGTCGGCTCACAACCGTGAGAATGGACTGGTCTTATTAGCTGGAAATGTCTATTGTTATTGGTTAGTGATCCGAAAAAGATCAAGGTGAGACAAGAGACGATGAATTGATCTCACACACTAAACCACAATACGCGTTAGAAATGATACATTCACATAGTAACTCCATCACATGATAAATCACACGATTCGTGAGAAAGGATGATATACTATTTTATGCTGGGTCTTATCAACAGACATTAATAATAATAATAATAGCTTTATTCTGAACGGTGTTAGTATAATGTAGAGGATTTTCCGTAGAATTTATTCCATAACAGTCTCTGTTTGTCCAGGACCTTCAAATAAAATAGTGTAAGTCGCAGTAGATAGTGCACGACACACAGTGCCTGTCTGAAATAAAGCTCAAACCAATCTCTTATGATATTTCTTCCTCTTTGTCTCCCTCGAGAAACGCACAATATTTTGTAGGAAGACAATTTAAAAGAGTACATGAGTACACTTTGAGACTAAAAGACACTGTAGATAGTTTTATTTTCTAATGGAAAGACCGTTTCAAGTGAAAATCTCAGGAACAGTCATCTCATGTGTTAGGATGCACTGCAACTCACGATTTTACTTTCGCTAGTGACTTGCTACAGGATGGAGTTTCCTGGAGTAAGTTCTAGTGAGAAGTCGTGACCAGTGAGATCCAACCAGTCAAGTGTGAGGATGGATTTCCCACTGATGACATTGGTTGGTGCCAGTCACGCTAAATCATGAACTGGTAGAAGTTAGAATTCATAGGCTGGCTGGCTGGCCATTGAATCGGGTCGGGTCCCAATGGCTGAATGGCATACGAGCTCACTGGCCTTGTAACCGGAACGTAGATGAGTCCCAAACTAGGATGAAACAGCCGACTGTCCGGTGTTCCCTGTGGCTGGTTTTCAATGATTCTCGTAAAAAACAAATTTAATCCTTACAAACCAACTCTTGAAAATTTTACTTTCTCTCAAATTTAGAAGAAACTTCCGAATTAGAAGGTTTTACACAATTTATTGATGCTTTCTAGAGTAGAAAACACCATTATAGGTTACGTTTTAATATATTAAAACGATGTGAACAAGGCTGGCGTAAAAACACTTGACATGTAAAAATGTGTCACTACCAGTACCGTGCGTCGGTGGCACAGTGGTTAGGACTCACGCCGACCATGCACATGGTCCGGGGTTCGATCCCCTGCCGGCGCACACCCGATATCTATGGTCGGCCTGAATTTGGGCTACCGATATCCATGCTGAAAATTCCATACTTGTACTGAAAATACGGTGTGGAATCAAGCTGTAAATCAAAATATAAAAAAATTGACCGCATTATACATCAGTATATTGAGGTGGAATTCAACAGAGGCACAGAAACTGTTAAACACTACAAGACGAAGGCGATTCAAGTATATATTATACCAACAGATCAATTCTGCTTCATATTACAGAGTTGTCACCCGTTTAGTTTTACCCAAGTGTTCCATGAATATCGTCTAGAAAACTGCCTAAATTGCCTTACACAACTCGAATAACCAGTCAGAAAATTCAAAGGTTGTGTCAATTGCAAAATAATTGAGCGCTGAGTGAGAAGTAAACATTTATAAATTTATATTTGTAAAATTTCAGCGAAATTGAAATGATTAATCCCAACGTTTCGTTCGACAATCTGGTCCGAACTTTTTCAGGGAAATTAAGAAGTTCGAACCAGATTGCCGAACGAAACGTTGGAATTAATCATTTCAATTTCGCTGAGATTTTACGAATATAAATTTATAAATGTTGTGTCAATTGTTGAAATTCTATTCAATCTAACAAATTCAGCTTCACAAGTTGGCAGAAAAGTTTTTCTCTTCACCAGTGTGTTGGAGGTGCGAGTAACGCAAAGAAACAGTTAAAGTTTCCAGGCGTTCATTGTAAGGATTTCAGTGATTTCAAGGTGGATTATTTAGTCAAGTACCGACATGACTTAATGACAGTTTAGTGATGAACCGAAGCCTGTAGTCTCTTTACACTATCCGTTTTCATTGGACTTACTATGGATTTACATTTTGACCCAAGTGGTCTAGTGGATATCTCTTGTGTGTTTGAAACGACGGTTTCAGTGGGAACATCACTACTCACTGGGGAATGCAGGCGTATACACATTTTGTTTTTATTCCTTCACGTTCCCCAGTGGAACATAGGGCACATTCAAGCTAGAGGCTTAAAGTTTCTGTAGTGGTGTAGTGGTGATTATTTTTTACAGGATGGGGTTGCTAACATCATGCCCAACTTTCCCTCTTTACCAGTTCTATTACTGGCTTAACGAGGTAAAGGAGTACGTCTGTGGCCGGGGATCGGACCCCGGACGATGTGGATGGTCGGCGAGCGTCCTAACCGCTGTACCACCGACGCGCAAACTAGGGAGTACTGGACAACCAGCTGTTTCAGCCTGGTTTTGGAATCATTGGCAGTACGCATCCACCCACCGCCAAAGTTCGAACCCAGGACCTTCCGGTTACAAGGCAGGCTGGCTCGTTTACCATTCAACCACTGGGACCCTCCTTACATATGGCAAGCTTCTATTAGGATGAAATGCTCATCCTGCATTCCACTGCTATTTGCCATCAACCTCAATTATTACGAGTGTTAATCCTTAGATATGTCAACAGTAGTCGGAAATATCAGTTCAATCAACCAAGCGTTAAAAAAAACAGAAAGATAAATCACCTTCGTTGCACAAGAGTTGGCCCTAGTGACCCAAATGGTGACTGCACCTGTGACTTATTGGTAGGATATTTGCCAGCCACGCGCGTGGTCCAGGGTAAAGAGGTTAAAGACAACACCAATGCTACCCAACTTGAAACGTAAATGAATCAAGACAAAAGGATATACAGTAGGAGAGTATAACCTGTTCGATCTAAGTATCAGGTCTATGTAGCTCAATCTGATAAATTTCAAATGATCTATTGTAGTTGTTTTAGCAAAGCAACTTCCTAAATAAGTGAAAATGGATATATGTTCAACCACTTCACCATTTTTAATACTACTACACATCCGGGTTTAAAACCTCGCTAGGATTACTAGCTTGCTAGTTTTCTAGCCGGTCCCAAAACCGGGAAAACAGGGAGTGTTGGGTGTTGGTCCAGTAACCCTATCCCCGGAAAATCAAACAATCACAGGTCGGATGGATCAAGATGTCAAAGCTAGGCAGAATTGGAAAGGTAGGGCAGACCTTCATCACTCTGATTTCAATTTGGAAATATTCTACAATAACTCAACACCAATGTTGGTTAAGTCAGTCAGTGTTTCTATGCGGGTCAGAAACTTGGTCCACGCTTCACGAAAGGCATTTCCAAATGGCTACCATAGACTTTTATCAACAATTGCCTCCTTCACTGGCTCCATACTGAAGACCAAGTGGCCAGCCGGCCGACCAGAAAGAATTAGCAACAAGAATCTCTGCCTACAAACTAACCAGGAAACCATCGTACAGCATATATGTAGGAGGAAATGGAGATGGATTGGGGACACACTGAGGAGACCGTCTAGTGACATCGCGCACCAGGCCATTACTCGAGAGGAACCGGAATGGAAAATGACGAGTGGCATGTCGGTCCGAGTGTGACATGGAAGACATCGTGTGAGGAGGAGATGAGGGACTATGAGCAATGGCATGCCCAGATGAAGAGGACAGTAGAAAGTGGAACAAAGTGGAGATGTGTTGTTGAAGCCCAAGGAAACAATAATAATAGTCTGCCTTTATAGCCAATAAATGGATAAAAGCAGACTTTCAATATTTGTGTAAGGCACCAAGAATCACCTTGCACCACACTGATAACGTGGATAGTTGAGGTGTACTAGACTAAAGCTAAATACCGTCAGTATTAGAGTAATATATGAAAGTTTTTTGCAGTCTGTTTTAAGCTACTTATAAGTAGTCATTTCTGAACTTAAAATTATATAAGCAGTTTATTTTTTTGAAATATTATTCACTGGATATTTACTTGGTACTGTTAGAAATCTGTGAATTCAATAGCTGCTGATCTAAAACATACCATTAGGCTTAGACTACAAGGTTAGAGTCTTTTAAATCAGTACTTGGCGACTATTAATGAATTGTCTCAGAAGAGACTCGTCAGTGGCACGGACGTGTCCCTTATTATTATTATTATTATTATTATTATTATATCCTTCAATTCCTAGACGAACATAGGGCTTCAGCCTTTATGAAACTATTAACATTTTATCTGCCTCGAAGTTAATTGGTAGATGCTGATCAGCAGTGGAATCCAGGGTGCGCATTTCGTCCCATTTGTGACTCGTCATCTCGATGTAGCACCATTCCCCAGCGAGGTGGCTTTCGTGCCCCAAGTGGTCTGACCGATAATGCCTTAGCGTTTGAAACTATGGGCACTGAGTTCGAGCCCCGGTGGGGACATCATCACTCACTGGGGAGTGCAGGTACATCCAGAAAACAAGTCTCAAATATTACGAAATGCGCATCCTGGATTGTACTGCTAGTCACTATCCACCAATTGATTTCAGCTTACATGACCAGACATCGCCGAAGCATCTGCAGAAAAAGCCGACAGACATGTCAACTTGAGAACGAGCACTTCAATCCAATCAGTCGGCCGGAAAATCTAAAATTCTGTATGCATTTTCTTGAAGTCATGCAACTTAGTCAGATGAAATCCTAGGCAAATTTCTACACTGACCCGTCATTCGATTGGGGAATCAACATGATTACGAAGGAATTGTGGGTAGAATAAAATAAATAAAAAATATCTTGAAAAAACCCACTTTGATGGAGTACTACTTGTGAGTAATTTGATGAGTAAGAAAATTAGATTCATGCCGCCCTATACATTTCTTTAAGTAGGTGGCATTCAGTGATAGTGTTTGCAATGTGGCCACCATTCCACTAGGGAGCTGCTCGCCACCATGGTTCACATTGATTTGATGATATTAGATGGCTGGAGGCAATCGGTCAAAGGAAGCCTTGCTTGACCTAGGTTTCGTGCTAGTTGGCACTCAGTAGTCGTCAGCAAGGCGTATCTGCAACCTGACTGATAGAATTCAGTCTGCACCAAATAAAGGACTAGACACATCACACTAGTTACTACAGTCTGTTTTACAGGAGGTCAATCGAGAGCCAGCCCGAATAGCCAGCTCAGTTGTAACGTATTAGATGGTTGGAGGCAATCGCCAGGAAGCCTTGGACCTAGGTTTCGTGCTAGTTGGCACTCATCAGCAAGGCGTATCTGCAACCTTGAAGGAACTCATGTCCCTTCTGAGATTCGAACCCGCGTCACCCAGTGCTGCAGTCAGAGACGTTACCACTGAGCTATTCAGGCTCGCGAATGACCTCCTGTAGGACTGTATTGGATATTTTTGATTGCACACTAGTCAGTAACTAGTGTAATGCGTCTAGTCCTATCTTCAGTGCAGACGGTGCAGAAGTGTGTGATGAGTGCCAACTAGCACGAAACCTAGGTCCAAGGCTTCCTGCCGATTGCCTCCAACCATCTAATACCAACAATTCACAGTGCACCGTAATGGCGAGCCACCTAGCATGGTGGCCACATTGCAAACATGACTGATAGAATTCAGTCTGCACCGAATATAGGACTAGACGCATTACACTAGTTACTGACTAGTGTGCAATCAAAAATATCCAATACAGTCCTACAGGAGGTCAGTCACGAGCCTGAATAGCTCAGTGGTAACGTCTCTGACTGCAGCACTGGGTGATGCGAGTTCGAATCTCAGAGAGCGAGATATGAGTTGTTCCTTCAAGGTTGCAGATACACCTTGCTGACTGGTCAGTGCCAACTAGCACGAAACCTATGTCAATCAAGCAAGGCTTCCTGTGACCGATTGACTCCAACCATCTAATATCATCAAATCAATGACTTACTCCTCTATTCTACAATATCGTTCTTAAACTGTGATTCGAATCACGTAATATAATTGACAGGGTTGAGTACAATTCGACTAAAACTGAACGAGAGTCAGATTAACAACTGGTAATAAGGGGTAGAGATTTAATAGGGGTTGGCTAAAGAAAATAATACAAGCACAAAAGCGACGTATTCAGTGTTAGTGTGGTGAGAGCTGTCTACTAGCCAAATTGGTAGACAGTAATTTACGTCAATGTTTACGTTCCCAAGATTCGTCGTGAGAAAATGTGAACAAAGATTGATTCAAAACCGACCACAGCAGACTTTGCGTAGGCGGATGCAGTTAACATATAGAGGATTTGACATTCAAGAAACAGTCACAAATAGATGAAAGATTAACTTTACGTGAGAAACAACCAATCGGAAGACTGTGTTTGTTTACTTAAATATCCATAGTAATGTAAATGCAAATATATAAATATGCGTTGATTTCCTTAATAAATGATCTGTTGCTTGACTCTTGCCTTCTGTCGTTACATTAGGATAGATCAGATCCATTGTAGATTCAATGACTACACAAACTTCTCTTGTATGCAGAGTTCAGAATTTAACGGGGTGATGAATAAGGTTTGAAGAAGTTTGATTCGTACTCTTTTAGCAAGATTCTCACGTATTCTATAGATAACTTTGAAGTCACTGTTAGGTGGACACCATATTCGATCATCGTGTTCCAGGATAGAGTTGTCGCGGCGGATGAGATCCTTTTTCTCCTTTATAAAACCATGACTATGGGTAAGTGTTCGATGATACTTTTGGCTAGCAAATGTTGAGTGCGGCCAAAATACCTGGTTCCACACGAACAGATGAATTGATAGATGCACACTGATGAGACCGTCAATAGAAGCTTATCCTTCGCACTCGTGTAAATCACTGGTTTCTTGGAGTATATTTTGAGAGGCATGTATATGTAATGGCTTAGACAAATTTATACTTGGTTTTGTTGTTCACCCCCTTGATGATAGCACAGAACAAAGACCATCAATTACAGTCTGAATTTATTTCCTCAGTTAGTTAATGTTGCTCCATGCTCTTATGTGATTTCGTGTTGAAAGCACCTTGAGAATACCCGTATCCTTGCCAATAAAACGTCTATACAAGTGTTGGTTTGCAGGAATTTGAGTGGTTATAAGATTTCATCATAAGCTGACATCGGTTAGAGTACCACTGGAAAACCAGGAGGGAATACTGGGCAGATGTTCTATCCTAGTTTGGTTCTCTTCATCAGTACACGCTCACAGCCAGTGTTTGAACTCAGGACATTCCGGTCACAAGGCGAGCATATAGTTGTATGGCACCATCAGCTTTCAAGAAATAAATGTATGTGGGTTACTGAAATGAATCGTATTTTGCAATAACATCCTATTCATCTAGATTACTTCATTACTGGAAATAAATAGCATGTTGAAGATGAGGCAGCAACTCATCGAAGAAGACACTACGAAATGGTCGCGCTATGTCGTGAACTGGCAGAAGTTGGAATTCATGGGCCATTGGATCGGGTCCCAGTGGCTCATTGGTCTATGAGCTCTCCTTGTTACCAGAAGGTCCTGGGTTCGAACGACCTGTGGTGGGTGCGTACTGATGAGGAGTCACACAGTGGGACGAAACAGCTGTCCAGTACTCCAGTGCCGGCTTTCCTATGGTTCTCGAACTGATGTCAGCTCACGATGTAATCCTCTATCCAGTCAAACAAAATCCCTACTTGAGAATAAATAATACTTGGAAAGTCTCATTTGTGAGAAGTGACTACTTTCTCAGCTTTCAAAAATGACCTCTACACATATTTCCTATGGAAATTACGGAAGGAAGTACTATAAGGGATCTATGTGATAATAACCACATTTGTGAACGCGGTTGATTAGTTTTCAACGAAAAATCCTATTGACAGTACAGCTCTGTGGTTGACTGGCTAATCTGTATGGAGATAAATCATACTGCTGGAAGATGAACTCACACGGCAGTGTGAATAATAACTGCTTCTTACTGTTCAAATTTTTTTTCCTTCACGTTCCCCAGTGGAACATAGGGCAAATTCAAGCTTGTGGCTTGAAGTTTCTGTAGCAGTGGTGATTATTTTTTACAGGATGGGGTTGCTAGTCTCATGCCCAACTTTCCCTCTTTACCAGTTCTATTACTGGCTTAACGAGGTAAAGGAGTACGTCTGTGGTCGGGGATCGAACCCCGGACGATGTGGATGGTCGATTGGCGAGAGTCCTAACCGCTATGCCACCGACGCACTGTTCAAATAACTGGATACAATTCTTAAAATACAGATTTTTTTAGCGTCCAGTAATGCTATTTTACAGTCACTGCCTCACATGATTTCTGTGTACCTGCGATAACAGTCGAGTATTTCACTGAAAACACTTTGGATACCACTGTCAGTTAATTTGATTATATAATGAATGACTCAGTTCGCAAATATAACCTTCATAGAATATACTACTAGCTGGTTTCTAGTAGTATGAATTAACTAAATTCCTGTTACTTCGAACTAAGTTGTGTGGCGATTTAATTCAATAAAGTGAGTTACAAGTACACAGGATCAAAATAGATTAGAGTCTTAGTAAGGTGCCTCTTCAGTAGAATCCAACGAATATGCACTGAAGACACACTTGATGAAGAAGAAAGAAACTTGACACAAACTCTGGTTGATAACAATTATCCAGACAAGTTGATCAGGAGATATAAAGTAGTCAGTGGAACACCAAGACCCACTCTTCAACTCGCCCCTAAGAAAGACGTGTACATCAAGCTACTCTAAATGGGGCATCAAAGCAGCTTGATAAATAGACAAAGACTGAACACTGCTGTCAAAAAGACTTTTTATGCAGCCAATATCATAATAATAGAGAATGTAAAGCCAATATATCTATCTAAGCCCTTCGAACATGCGAAAAATGACGTCACATCCCACTGTATTTACCAGTTTGAATGTATGTGTGGACACACATATATAGGGAGGACTCATCGATCTCTGCAAGTAAGGGCTGGCCTCAAAGCATATTCCTAAATGGCTCCAGAAACATATGGAATCTTCAGAACATATTAACGGTGAGAACATGAGACCTAGCTCTTCTATTGCGAAACATATTATAGAGACAGGACATAAAATTGACGTTAACAGATCTTTTAAACCTATCTATAAAACGTGTTTTGGGGAGTATCCTAAAGTTTGTGGAAGCCCTAGCTAGCAATTAGAAAGTTCAAGCCACCTTTATGCGATCAAAGCAACAATTCGTCATCACATTAAACCTTCCTTGGTAAATTTTGTTTTGATACCATTGGAGATGAACTATTACCTCTGCTATTTGGTTTAGTGGTCTTCATTGTTATTTTGACCTTGAATATGTCCTTTTAACGTGACCTAAGTCTATTTTCTCACCTCTTACTTCTTTATTAATTTCACATATATTCCTATGACAAGTCCGTGTGTGATCAGATTGTTCGAAATGTGTTGCGCAAATACATTACACGATTCAGAGAAATTACCTCTTCTTATTGATTTATCCAAAATAGATTAATTAGATATCCACAATCAGAGGTGAGAATGCCCTATTAAGAATCATCTCTTGTTCCAATTCCTCTTAGTTCTAAACACCCATACGTCTATCGATTCTCGAAAGAGATTGTACAGTCAGACATGTATTTCTTTATATACTGCAGCCTTCTGAAATGAACTGAATGGCTAACGTAACTGTAGAATTCAGCTTTCAACGATAGATCACTATATATTGCGCCAAAGCAAAACTGAATTCTTTGAATAGAAACTGAATTTTAGTTCGGCAGGAACACACAGTAATCCTCATTCCCCGATTTGTTAACTTGGAAATAGCTAAATTATTAACATGATCTAAATTGGTGATTGGTGAATCCTTCCAGCATGCGCATTTCGTCCCTCTTGGGACTCTTCATCTGAATGTACCTTCATTCCTCGGTGATTAAGTGACTGTGTTCTGCCTGAAGCTCAAACCCACTACTCATAGATTCTAACATCAAAGCGTTGTCCACTAGACCATTTGAGCTACGACAGCCACCTTTTTCACATCGGGTATCAGTAATTGTTTCAAAATCAGACATCATCGACGCATCTACACAAGTAGTTGACATGTCAACCTGAATCCGGGCACTCCAGCTCAATCAACCAACGGGAAAGTACAAATTGAATTAAAAAAAGAAAGTCAAGTGTTCAAGTATTGGTTTGTAGGGATTTGGTTGATTGGTTACAGGATTTCATCACGAGCTGACATTGGTTAGAGAACCATTGGAAAACCTGGGAGTACTGGATTGGGTCTCAGTGGCTAAATAGTCTACGAGCTCGCCTTGTTACCAGAAGGTCCTGGGTTCGAACCCCTGTGGTGGGTGCGTACTGCTGAAGAGTCACACAGTGGGACGAAACAGCCGTCCAGTACTCCAGTGCCGGTTTTCCTATGGTTCTCTAACTGATGTCAGCTGATGATGAAATCCCCTGTAACCAAAGTCAAGTGTGTTCACTTCTACGGTCAGTAGTTAGAGGATACTTAGATTGTAATTCTTTCTTTTAACAAACTATCCAGCTGATTAAGTTTCACATCACATAGTCTTTGAACATTAATAATGAAAATCTCCTAAAATAATTTAATTTAATTTTCATTAAACATCAATGTTTCAATCGCAGTATAGCCTTCTCTCCCCTACTACTTACTTAGTCTATTCTAACGTCAATACACTTTTTTCGTTATTCCTTTATATATACTGAATAAGTAAGTCTATGGATAGATGACCTGACACACACACGTAGAAATTTCTTAGGTCAGCAAAAAATAAAAAAATAAAATAAAATAACGAATTCATTCATATGTTAAGTACAGACACACATTGACAGTCAGGATACTGCGAAATAGTAATAGTGGTAGTAGTAATAGTAGCAGAAGCATATATATATGTATATAGATAGTATATTTGTTATCGATCGATAAACATCCCAATTTATGCCTGCCCTATATATTTCTGTATGCATAATATGAGGCATTGACTCATTGAATTCAGAATATTTCATCTCTTCAATATACTGTTAGCATTAGATTTTTATTGATTATTTATTTGTAAAAACGCCTGAATATCTTACTCTACCGGGGGAAAATTGAGGCATTATTTCAACAGATTTTCTTCACAATCATGTTGATAAATAGCTCAATTTGTACTTCCCCGTTGACTGATTGAACCGAAGTGCTCGGATTCAGATTGACATATCGACTACTTGTGCAAATACGTCAACGATGTCTGATTATTTGATTTGAGATGGCAGTCATAGCCCAAACGATCTAGTGGATAACACTTTGACGTTAGAATCTATGGGTACTGGGTTTGAACTTCATGGGGAGCGCCGTCACTTAATCACTGAGGAATGAAAGTACATTCGGATGACGAGTCCCAAATAGGACGAAACGCACATCCTAAATTCCAATGCTAATCACAATCCTCCGATATACTTGACACTCCTCCCGAACACTGAAACTCGTAGGGCTATGAGCAAACCAGAATTTGGACATATATGCTCCAAAATGAATTTCAAATGCCTAGTCAGATGTCTTATACATTCATACGTATGTGGATTATCACTTAATAACAAAATGGTTGTTTTGGTTGGCACGTTTGTTTATTTGAAAGTATATTTATAAGGAGGTTGCCGGCTTTCATAAAAGAGTTTATATCTTTATTGATGGATCTCATTGGCTGACTGTAAACGACATGTTGGTAAGTCACTCAAAATACATAGGATACATAGGAGAACTAGTATTTGGACATATTTATCCTAATGTATTTTTAAAGCTAATAGCAACATGTCGTGTAATTACAGTTGGCCCCGACATCTTTTTGATGATTCAAAATAAACTGTATATTGCTACGCTATTCAAATACACATTGGGTTGATGGCACAGAGTTAGAGTGCTCTCCGACCACGCCTCATGTGGTCCGGGGTTCGATCCCCGGCCACTGATGCACTCCTTTACCCTACTAAGCCAGTAATGACACCGAAACTTCAAGCCTCTAGCTTGAAGCCCCCTATGTTCCACTGGGAATGTAAAGGAATGAAAAAAAATTCAAATACATCCGAATTCTACTAGTTCAGTCATAATTCTACGTCTTTTGAATAACTTAGCAGCATGCCAGTTACTTTCACTCCTTTTTGTTGCACCACCATCGTGTTTAAGTAAACTTCAATTACTTAAAATTGCAACATGCCTTTACTGACAGTGTCTGTTTGACATTAGAGATACAGATTTCTAGCTTAGCAACCTGAATTCTACCCTTACATTCCGGTTCAAGGTTCGATTTCCTCTCCATCTTGTTCAAGTCATTGAGAATGAGAGTGCGCCTGGTTGATGAGTCCCGAACAGGACGAAATGCAATCCTAGATTCTGCTGCTAATTATCATCAATCAAAATAGTATCCATCATATATGCTTGAAATCCATAGATGGCAAAACTAAAGTGATGGGGATGAATCACGTGAATCTTCTTAAGCGAAAATTAATAAGGACTGAAGATAAATAGGGAGTATGGAGTGACCTGTGCGTCAGTGGCATAGCGGTTAGGACGCTCGCCGACCATGCCCATGGTCTGGGGTTCGATCCCCGGCCGACAAGGCACTCCTTTACCTCGCTAAGCCAGAAATAATGCTGGTGAAGAGGAAAGGTTAGGCATGAGGCTAGCAACCCCACCCTGTAAAAATAAACACCAGTGCTACAGAAACTTCAAGCCACAAGCTTGAATGTGCCCTATGTTCCACTGGGGAACGTGAAGGAAAAAATGGAGTGACCGAATGAGTTCTAAACACAAATATAAAGAAGTATGATTGATGTGATATGATGTTATGAGTGAGAAATAGTGGCTAGTCCTAAACTGGAGAGGAGGAATGGGTTGTGTACTCTTTGGATTTCCAGTAGTTCTACAGCTGACATCAGTTCGTACTAGAACCTACTTTGAAATAAAAATTACTTCTTTATAAGCATTTCAAATAAATAACTATTCAGACTATCTGTAGGAAGCTCTAGACTTAGGTTCCATGCTTATTGACGCTAACCAACATGATGTATGTGTAATTTCGGGAGAAATCCTATCCCCCGTGAGATTCGAAGCCACGTGACCCAGGCTGAAATGTTACTACTGAGTAATCTGGGTCTAGGATGGACCTCCTGTAAGACTGTAATTGTATGGACTAACATGAATGCAGGTGAAAAGTTCAGCAGAAGGCAGAAACAAGTGGAGACGTGCAGTTGAAGCCCTATGTTCCACTAGGAATCCAAGGGAATAATAATAATAAAAGACTGTAATTATTTTATTTATTGAACACTGAGGTGTAACTGGTGTCATTTGTTGAATCCATAGCGATACTTGCTGACCACATTGCAATCTGAATGAAAGAACTCAGTACTGTGCGTGTGCTACTGATAAGACTTATCAGTAGTATATATAAAGAGATGTTTATCAGCATGAAAACATCAAACAGTGGGGAAATAGATCTGATATCAGAGAAAGCGTCACGGAGATACACGGGAGGAGTGAAAGGAACACACATTAAACTGTCTGAATTTTTTTCTCCTCCTTCTTTCTGGGCAGTGCCTCTTCCAATATCCTACTTTGCCACATTCAAAGCATAGGTCTTTCCTTGCACTCATTTGTGGTACCGCTACCTACGGCTTCAAATCTTCCACTTTCTGTTCCCATTCGTTCAATTTCGGTAGCTGTATTACGGCTACCGTTATGCTCAACAGCTGTCTGGTCGCCTTCTCTAGCTCATCGATCTCCGTGGGTTGTGCAGCATTAACCAGTTTTGGTTGCTAACAAATGTGTTCTGTGACACTCTTGACGAAGTGGGAAGTCAGTAACTACGACTCCGACTCTTCATCCAATGTGGGGAATGCACAGCGTAGTAAATTTTCCAGCTTCACCGCCGAAACTAGTGGGTCTCCGTCCGGTCCCAGCATTGAAGCACGGAACTGCTGCATCGCCAGCTGCCTGTATGTCGAACTCCACCACCAATCGTACAACCTAAACTTTCTAGGTCTCCATCACACCTGGCCTCTCCACACCGTCTTTTCTCGACCTCTTAGCAGCGTCCCAAGCACGACCGCCTTCGCGGTCGGATCCTTGATGCTCACCAACTCAGCGATGGCTTTAAAGTCCCACAAGAAGCTTCGAATGTCTCTTTCCTCGAAAGCAACCTGCCATGGAATCTTCATTGTCTGGAGGCCGAGACACCAACTGTAACGGTAGAAGACGAAGATTTGGTAAAGGAATATTTATGTGCAATTTGGTATCTCTATATAGCCATATTATGTATACCATTTGCACAGATCTCCCATGTTGTGCTACTTCTACCCTTCCTTCTCCCATGTATCTCCGCAACGCTGTATCGTTTGGTATCTTTGACATCAAACTTATCTCCCTACTATCTGATGAGCATCTCTTTACATATGTATATACTACTGATTAATCTTATCAGTAGCACATGCCACAGTAGCACTATGGACAGGAGATATGGCGCTGGCTGAACCACAATCATCAAACCAATACAACCAATATTCCTTAGTTATTCGACTTTAGATGGAATCACCTTAGTTCCAATGAATAAAACGTGACTGATAAGAGTATATGTACCTATGAATAATGTTATGTAATAGTCATGATGCTTTTTGATTGCACACTAGTCAGTAACTAGTGTAATGTGTCTAGTCCTATCTTCGGTGCAGACTGAATTCTATCAGTCATGTTTGCAATGTGGTATTAGATGGTTGGAGGCAATCGCCAGGAAGCCTTGGACCTAGGTTTCGTGCTAGTTGGCACTCATCAGGAAGGCGTATCTGCAACCTTGAAGGAACTGATATCCCTTCTGAGATTCGAACCCGCGTCACCCAGTGCTGCAGTCAGAGACGTTACCACAGAGCTATTCAGGCTCGCGACTGACCTCCTGTAGGACTGTATTGGATATTTTTGATTGAACACTAGTCAATAAGTAGTGTAACGTGTCTAGTCCTATCTTCTCAGAAGGGATATCAGTTCCTTCAAGGTTGCAGATAAGCGTTGCTGATGAGTGCCAACTGGCACGAAACCTAGGTCCAAGGCTTCCTGGCGATTGCCTTCAACCATCCAATACCAATAGTCATGATGTATGATGAATCAGTCGAGGTGAGAAGACATCGATTAATTGGTTCTTATTTGGTAACTTATGTAGACAGTGATCACTGTAAAAGATAATGATCATAGTTTATATTCCTTATTTGTTTGAGAAGAATGAGTATTGCCGAGGAACACTGACCATGCATGATTCTGCTGATGATGATAAATCCTGAAAATCAATATCGATGATAAAATTTGTATCCCACTGAACAGTTATAGACGGAAAATTCACAAGTGGTTTAACATTACAGTAAAAGAAAGGAATTGAATAAACTTCCTACAAAATTAAATTAGAAATCATTTGTAGGGGGAGGGGAGAAGTTATAACCAACTAACCATTCTTTGGGCGGGGGGACAAAATTCTCATCCTGGATTTTCCTGCTAGCCATACCGGGACAAGTAAATGCAGGAATTAGTAGTCATTTTTCAACAATATTATTGTTATTGTTCTCTTAGATTCCAAGTGGAACAGATGGCTTGAATAACACATCTCCACTTTGTTTCACTTTCTACCGTTCTCTTCATCTGGACATGCTATTGCTCATAGTTTGTCACCTCCTCCTCTTCACACGATGTCCTCAATGTCACACTCGGACCAACACGCCACCCGTCACTTTCCATTCCCGTTCCTCTCGAGTAATGGCCTGGTGCGTGATGTCACTAGACGATCTCCTCAGTGTGACCCCCATCCATCTCCATTTTCTCCTACATATTTACTGTACGATAGGTTCCTGGTTAGTTTGTTGCCAGAGGTTCTTGTTGCTAATTCTTTCTGGCCGGCCGGCCGGCTGGCCATTTGATCCCCAGTATGGAGCCAGCGAAGGAGGCAGTCGTTGATAAAAATCTGTGGTAGCCAGTTGGAAATGCCATTCGTGAAGCGTGGGCCAAGTTTCTGACCCGTATAGAAACACTGACTGACTTAACCAACATTGGTGTTGGTTCCAATTCTACCTAGTTTTGAAATCTTCATCCGTTCGACTTGCGATTGTTTGATTATCCGGGTGTAGGCTTGCTAACCTGACACCCAACGCTCCCTATTATCCTGGTTTTGGGACAGGCTAGAAAACTAGCAAGCAAGCCAGTAAACTAGGCGAAGTTATTTTTCAATAAACATACCGGGAAATGTTCATAGATGAATTTTAACAATGTCTTTGTTAATTAAGTTTAATTATTCTGGTGTCATGTAATTAGCAGTGGGACAATATCTTTAATATTTTCAATGAATTACACTCTTAGGGAGAAAAAGAATAACACATAGGAGTGGGAAAAAACAACAATTTTTATACCATCAATATTGAAAACATAAGTTTTATAGATTTTTCCTACATTTTATCTCACATGTGTAAATTTGTAATCCTTCCTGTTTTATACACTTATCAGTGAATGAAATTATGTATCCAGTGCACATATGTGACGGTTTCTATCCATATATATATATATATATGTATATATATATATATATCGATAATTATTGACTACTTTCCGCCTATAACTGACTTAATTGTTACTATGTTTATGTCCTTTCGCGTAAAATAAATCGTTATTGATAAAAATAAAATATATTTCAAGTATCGATCACGGATTGATATCAATTAGAGAGCTATTGAGAATCAGACACAGGGAGTACTGGACAGCGGGGGGCGGGCACTGGCGGTTCAAACCCGGGACCTTCCAGTTACAAGTCAACCTCTTAAACCATCCAACCACTAGGATCCAACGCAATGGCCAGCCCATGAATCCTAACTTCTACCAATTCATGATTTTAGCGCGATGCTCGCCAGTGACTGGATAGAGGAAGAAGTTGCCTACAGTGCTATTGAGAAGTCATGACCAGTGGGGTTTACCCGGTTAGTCAGCCAGCAATGACACTGGCTAGTGTCAGTCTCGTTATGTGTCCACTGGATCGAGTCTATGAGCTCAATGGCCTTGTAACTGGAAGGTCCTAGATTCGGACCCACCCCGCCCCAACGTGTGATGGGTGCGTACTTTCGATAAATCCCAAACTATGCTTGGTTGCCCAGTACTCCTTGTCTCTGGTTTTCAGCAGTTCTCTAATTGATTGATATCAATGCGTGATCAAAACTTGAAAAAAAATCAAATCCTCCTACAAACAAACTCAAGAAAATAAAATAAAATATACTTTGACTAAGTTCATAATTTAAATACTATTAAGAAATAAATTTAATAAATTGAACCATTTTATTCAATAAGACACATAGGACAAAACTTCCAGTTGAGTAAATAAAACTAACGATGCTAGTTGTAAAGTTCACTAATAGAATTCGACAGATTATTATTGATTAGAAACTTGAAATGAGAAGTTGATTCCTTTTCACAATGGAGTTGATTTATATTCTGTTTAAAAAGTTTAAAAAGAATACTGAATACTATTTACGATTAATGGTGAAATCGGTTAATAATAATAATAATGAATAGACTTATGCTTGGACTTTGTTTGTGATACTAATGCCTGGTTATTTTAATGGATAACAATTTGGCGTTCAGTAACTATGAATGTCCGGTTCGAGTTTCAACAGGGAAGACTACAACTCACCTCATTGCCTCGTCATCTAATTCCGCCCAGTGCTCTGAGCATCAACGTGAAGAAGCTCACCCGGACATGGGTAATGGCGGGATAACGAAATGATGACGAACTACCGATGTCGTCCCTTGATGTAGACATGTGGCCTTGCGCTATGTGCACCGTCGGGTCGGCATTTTGAGGTCATGGTTGCGCTGGCAGGTACCTCCACGTGGTTCCCGCCGGGTGGGGCGGTTTTCCGGCCGCCTCAGCTAAATCCTGTCAGTTAAGAGCGAGCTATTTCTTGCCCTTGGGAATGCCGAACGCGGTTTGATCCGGCTGTTATCCCCTTGGACGTGGGGCGTCTTTGGGGGCGCTGGAGCATTCTGTGAACGGTAGCCTGGTCATGAAAACCGAGTGGGAAGAATGTCGGGGAGAGTCTTGCATCCCAATACCAACTGGGCAGCTTGATTCTCGTTAACCCGGCTGACCTGCGAGGGGATCATTTCCGAGACTAGTTCGCTCAACACGAGACAACATCCGTGTCCGGTAACTCAGTTTTGATGAAGCGGCGGGCCGTCCTCGGCTTTATGCGTTGTACGGGACATCGGCGGTCCAAGATCTGTTGGATTCCTTACGAGAGAACCGGGACCAATATCAACTGGTTAACGGGTGGCTGCGGAGGACTGATACTCCCAAACGCGAGGCGCGGCTTGGACAGCTGTTAGCCGAGGTCAGTCCAAAGTGGTGTCTTGTGTCCGTGGGGCGTGGATTGGATGGTGGGATTTCGTGCCATGAGGCTTGTTTGGGAAGTCTCCAGTGCGCATGTGTCCCTGATTATGTGTTCTGGTATTGGCGCGAGGGGGATTGTCCATGGTCTGTGAATATATTGGTAACGGAAAGACCGACCTACCCTCTCATAGTTCACTTGCGTAACCTTTTGGCGGGTGTGCATTTGGGCGAAGCTGGTACACAGGTAAAAACCACTGAGTCCATCCAACTGACCAATCAAAAATAAAAAGAATATTCTACCCTTGGCACATTCTGTTGGATATCATCAAAATCT
This sequence comes from Trichobilharzia szidati, assembly GCA_944472155.2. NCBI lineage: Eukaryota > Metazoa > Platyhelminthes > Trematoda > Strigeidida > Schistosomatidae > Trichobilharzia > Trichobilharzia szidati. The sequence continues at coordinate 18,547,195 of OX235271.1, forward strand.
TGGCATAACAGTTTTCTAAACTACACATCAATGAATGATTTTAACATGTTGTGTTGATTAGTTTGTGCATCGTTTGTTAAAAAGCTATCTTAATAATGCTTTTCCTTTCAAAGCAGTGGTGGTCTATTTTTACAGGATGGGGTTGCTAGCCTCGTCCCCCCAACCTTCCCTCTTTACCAGTCTTTTTACTGGCTTAGTAAGGTAAGGGAGTGGTCAGTGGCCGGGGATCGAACCCCGGACCACATGAGGCGTGGTTGGCGAGCATCCTATGGCTGTGCCACCGACTCATGTTATGCTATTGTACCAAACACTAAAATTTATTAGATAGGTTGAGATATAGTTCCCAATACTGGCTAATTAAACGTCTTATGTCCTTCATAAGTAATCAGTCTCATTGGAGCTTGTCTAAAGTTACTTAGTAGCTTATTGAAAGCCAGCAAATAAATGACTACTGTTCAGATGGACAGTAAAATGAAGGTTAGCTTAATTGTAATAATTTGTTTGTTTAGTTTACACTGATTCGATGAGTTGAAAGGCGAATTTCTTTGCAAACGAACTTGAGCTAGACAACTGCAGAAAATGAAGATGTACTGAACATAATTAATTTCAGACGTTTTAGAAGTCTTCAGCCAAGGTATCATAAGGGATAGAATGCAAGGTAGTCAAATTTTCAGGCAAGCGGAATTCTAACGCTTTACTTGAATAGGAATTCTACAGTTTTCGATACCTAACCCTATCCACTTTATTAATGTAGCCTGATTACATAGACGTTTGATATTTCTTATCGGTAGTGAGCGTTTTCTGGTTTCCAACATTACTATGGCTGACTCATACCCATTACTCGATTATTATTGTTATTATTAATATTATTATTATTGTTTCCTTTAATTCTTAGAGGGAAATAGGGCTTCAGCCGTGCGTCTCCATTGCGTTCTGTTCTCTGCTAGAGTTTTCACCTGACTCCAAGTCTGCCCACACACTTTCATATCCTCTTCACATGACCTCCTCCGAGTCACCCCACCCTTGCACTGACGACCAACTCGCCACTTCCCTTCCGGGTTCCATTCGAGCAATGGCTTGTCTAGTGATGTCACTTGATGGATTGTTTCCTCAGAGTATGGCCACCCAATCCATCTCCATTTCTTCCTGCTTATTTGTTTCCTGGTTGGTTTGCTCCCAGAGATCTCTGTCGCTGATCTTTTCTGGCCAGCCATCTGATATTGAGTATTGAGCGAAGACAACTTTTGATGAAGGTCTGTAGTTTGTTTGAGATGCTCTTTATGACTCGTCCATTCTCTGATCCGTATAGCAGCAGTGACTCATTACTCGATATGAAACATAAATGTAAAGTAGGTTGGAATTCTTTCTGGACTATATCCTATACTCCCCATCCAGGCATTAGTGAAACAAAACACGTAGATCAGCGAAGAGTCTCTTTTCGACGAATTCATTTTCTTAGCTGTACAATCGCAAATATATACGTGTTATTTTGTATGTATGTGTACAATAAGTTTATTAAACAAAAATACAATTGGTTATAGTTATTTTAACGAGACAGGTGAAGATTGATAATTGGAGTTAGGTAATACAAAATCAGTCAAGAAAATTAGGTGTTAGTGAAATTAGGGTAGTCACAAAGGTGATGAGTTGTCACAAACAGTTGTTAAAAGAAGTTATGTAATAATATGAATAGTTTGATGAGTGAGTTTTACTCAGGATGCACATAGGAACAAAGTAGATAATACAAAATTACGTAAGAGGTCTAAATGAATACAAGAATTATAGGCAATTAAAGAACAGGCAAAGAAACAAAATTAAGTCATCAAAATCATCTTTTTTGATTTGATTTTTTTTATTTGTTCCTATGTGCATCCTGAGTAAAACTCACGCATCAAACTATTCATATTATTACATAACTTCTTTCAACAACTGATTGTGACAACTCATCACCTTTATTACTACCATAATTTCACTAACACCTAATTTTCTTGATTGATTTTGTATTACGTAACTCCAATTATCAATCTTCACCTGTTTAGTTTAAATTATTGTTATTATTGTTCCGTTGGGTTCCTAGTGGAACATAGGGCTTCAACTGCACGTCTCCACTTGCTTCTGTCTTCTGCTGTACTTTTCACTTGCATTCATGATATTCCATACTTTTTCAATTCCTCTTCACACGATCTCCTCCATGTCACCCTTGCACTGACGACCAACTCGCCGCTTCCCTTTCGGGTTCCACTCGAGCACTGGCCTGACGCGCGATGTCACCCAGCGGCCTCCTCAGCCAGTGAGTGTCCAACCCATCTCCACTTTCTCCTGCATATTTGCTGGGCGATTGGTTCCTGTTTTGTTTCTTCCCATAGTTTCTTGTTGGTGATTCTTTCCGTCCATCTGATCTTCAGTATAGAACGAAGACAGTTGTTGATAAAGGTTTGCAACCTGTTGAAAATATTCTTTGTGACCCGCCGCCAAGTTTCTGATCCATCCGTATAGAAGAACTGACTGACTTGACGTTTGTATTGAAAATCCGAATTTTGTTGTTGATGCTGAGTGACAGCGGAAGATTTCCAGATTGGTTTCAGGTTGATGAATGTGTTTCTCGCCTTCCCTATTCTCGATTTGACATCCTCGTCCGTTCCTCCTGTAGTTGAGACAATGCTCCCTAGATAAGTGAATGAAGTAACCTCTTTCAAAACCCTCCCATTGATGGTGATTGGCGCTGGATGTTGTTGCTGCTATTGTTGTTGTTGTTGGTTGGTTATTTTCATAACCTCCGTCTTGTTTATGTTCACCTGGTGTCCTGTCTTCTCTGGCTGCTTCTTCGACCAGTTTGTCGGTTTTCGCTTGTAAGTCTTCGATTTTGTGTGACATCAGACATAAATCATCCACGCGCGAAATCCAGGTCTTCTAGGTTCTTCATGTCGGTCCAGGATATCCCTGTCTTCTCGTTTATTATAATTATTATGCATTATGTATATTTTGTATACATGTTATTATACATCACTTTCATTATTTTTGTTTTCTTTAGGCTTCTGGTGAAGAATCTCATGCAGTTACCGCTTCACCAACTACTATTTCTTCATTGCCTACAATCGACAAATCAATAAATAATAATTTAAATCCAATGACTCTACCGTATAATTTAAATCTTAACTGGGTTTCACCAATTATCACAGCTTTATCCTTATCAGCTAGCTCTTCAATATTAAACTTGAATACAGAATTAGCGACAACCACGACATCACCATCATCATCATCAACATTATTATCGTGTATTCCACAAATGGCCACCAAATTGAGAGCTTCATCGTGTTTCTCCCTCGGAAGATCAAGTAATTCATCATTCGCGACGTCATTTCATCATCCTCCTCCTCCTGAGATGAAGTTAAATACAAGTGTGAATGTTGACAGTACAACTGCTACTTCTAGCACTACTAACAAGGATAATGGTGAGAATGATGATGAGAAGCCATTAGATTTATCCGTGAAGTCCTTGTTAACCAACCAACCAGCCAGGGAAATGAACCTGACAATTGAAAATCTTAAAACCTCGTCTAGACGTAAATTAAGCAAGCCACGATCACAAGCCACGATGAAACCATCCATGATGACAACTACAATGACAGCAACACCACCACCAACAACAATAAACACACCAGGAATATCATATTCACCAGAACAGGATGTCAACAACATCAAAGCGTTTAAAGAACCTCAGCCAGAAAGTATCCCCCCGATGAATACAGACAAAAATGGTATAGAATTAAGTCAACAATGGAAATTAGACATTCAAAATTTAGTCCACTTAACTGAATCCAATCAAAAACGTCAAAAGTCAACAACTCACCGTAGACCATTTAAAGCTTTTGGTAATAGCAGAATTCCATCAATTACTAAAGAGATTTTATTAAAATCAACTGAACTTGTTGATCCTTTACTCTTAGCCAGTAGCATAGAAGAAAATACATCAGAAGCTGTTGAAAATACTGAACAAAAATGTGTTACACTCACTCCGCCAACATCTTCTTCTATAACTACTAATGATATTGATAATACTGTCAGTATGACAAATACAACTTCTATTACGGATAAAGATCATTCCAGACGAAAATCATCTTCCAAGGGTAAATCTCGTCGATCACAAAGTACATCAGCTATTATTCCATTAGGTGTTGCAAGTGATACTGACTCAAAAGCATTTCCTACTCTATCAACAACGAAATCATTAGAATCATTAATAAATAATAAAACAGATCAGCTAAAAGAGATCATTATAACAACACCGTCAATTGCATCAATATCATCTACACCCAGCTGTTATTCATCAAGTTATCCTCCTGAATTAATTGATATTGAAAAAAATTCCTCATCATCAACAGTTGAGTGTAATCCACGTATGCGACGTTTCCCTGAAATGACACCGAAAGAAATTAAAGATAAAGCTTATTGGGAAAAACGTGTCAAGAATAATGAAGCTGCTAGACGTTCACGTAGAGCAAGAAAAACTAAAGAATTAAGTTTGAAAAAATATGCTGATAATCTGGAAAAAGTTAATATGAAATTGATTGAAGAAATTGAACTGTTGAAAGCAGAGATAATACAATTGAAGGCTGAAAAAGAAGCGCACAATTCAAGTTGAATGAATACAAATTGTTATTATTATTATAGAAAAAATGTCCCTTCTCCTCTATGCAACAACGCCGTCAAATGATCTGTTTATTACCTCATTTATTTTGTAAATAATAATATCTTTATTTTAAATAGTTGTGAATTTCATTTTTTGCTATTGAATTGAGTTGAAAAAATCATGTGCTTATTCATTGACACATTGAAACATTCACTCATGCATACTCAAATCGTTCATAATCTTTTTTTAATTTCTAAATATACTGTGAGAAAGATTATGAATAGTTGTCGTTCTTGACTAGTGACATAAGAAAAACAACAACACTGGATAGTTGTCCGATTGAAGAGTCATGTGGAAGGATGTGTGATCTACTTACTATCTTAAGAAGACTTTAACAATATTAAAAAAATGAAAGAATGGTGGTTTGAAACGGTTTCATGTTGAAATTTAAATTTGAAATTTGCAGCGCAGTGCAGTGCAGCATAATGGATTATTTATTCAGTTTAAAGAATATGTGTGGGTGTCTGTATGTGTGTGTTTCAGTGGTCTGACGTGACCCATAGTTCGACCCCGGACCAGTGAACTCCTAAACCTCATTACGCAGCCCCAGTAGTAAGGCTAATAAAGAGGGAAGGTGTTGGGCATGAGACTAGCCACCTCACCTAGTAAAAATAAAACTACTACTACTATTGTAACAACAGAAGACAAGGGCCAGGCAACAGATCGTTTATTAAGGAAAATCAACACATGTTTATAGATTTTGATGTATATTATTGTAGGTTATTGTTAGTAGAAAATACAGTTTGTTGATTGGTTGTTTCTCACACAAAGTTAACCTTGCATCTCTTGTGGCTGTGTCATTTCATCTATATGTTAAATGCATCCGCCTGTCCATCTTGACCTTGTTTTCACATGACTAACATTGACCTCAATTACTGTCAACCAATTTGGCTAGCAACCATCTCTTACCA
>OX235271.1:18557795-18617353 GCA_944472155.2 Trichobilharzia szidati
TACAATGCTTAATTCATCTTCAATTGCTTCTTCTGAGCATATAGTTCTAACTCAGTGACTGAGGGTCTTCACTAAATTTCTTTTGTAATTGAGAGGAACTAAGCTGTGAAAATGTGTATATTGTCCTGTCCATGTACTTTTTCTATGCAAACTTCTTTTTATGCTACCATCTGGTTTTCTTGTAAGGAGGACATCCTTGGAAGGCAATTCTGTTTTGGGATTCCTCTTCGCACGTAAATTTCATAGCAGAATGTACTTCATTCAATTCAGTTATTATTATACTCCTATCCGAATCATTATCATAAGGAATGAAGGTGTGATCCATTTACCGGCAATAAAATGAGAACTTTCTGATAAGGTTGCTCAAAAGTCCATTTTCTAGTTTACTCAGAAAGAAATCATTCAAAATGGGATCCAGTGAGGAGCCCATCGCCACCCCGTCCACTTCTCTGTAAAGTGTGCCGTCAAATTTGAAATCTATATTCATGGTACACCTTAATAACAATTCTTTTAGGATTTCAGTACGGATGCCAATGTTTATTGACTGGTTGTACATTTGTTCACATTTGTATTTAACTGTTTCTATTAGAGGTACATTTGTGAATAAAGATATTGCGTCCTTGACATTAACATCTTTGATGTTGTCTACGAATTCAAATACATCTTTGACGCTATATTTCACTATCTTCTCATGCAAAGGTTTGAGAATATTTACTAATATCTAGCTGGAGCACGGTAGGACGAATTTTGAATATCAAGCATTGGTCTTAACGGTTCCTCGGGTTTATGGACTTTAGGTAGGCCATACAATCTTGGCGTTTACACGCCCATTGGTCTGATTTCTTCATATAAACTTTCAGGAAATATCTGTTCCTCCTTTGGTTTCTTCAAACGTCTGGTTAATTCATTCTCTATTTTGTTACTGAAATCTTTCTTCTCCTCAAGTTTTTGAAACTTCTGTGTGTCCTTCAATGTATCATTCATCTTTTTAATATAGTCACTTCTATCAAGGAGGACTACTCCTGATCCTTTATTAAGCTTTGTGAGTATCAGTCTCTCATCATTTATAAGTTTCTTTAGTTCTTCTCTGTGCTCCTTTGTCAAGAAACGTTTACTGTCGCATTTGAGGCTTTTGTACGGAGAACAACAATCCACTAGACTGGATTTGAAGCGTTCTAGTTCCAAATTGACTACAGGATAGCTTGATTCCACACGGTATTTTCGATACAAATATGGAATTTTCAGCATGGATATCGGTAGCCCAACTTTACAGGCCAACCATTGATGCGTAGGGGATCGAACCCCGGACCATGTGCATGGTCGGCGAGCGTCCTAACCGCTGTGCCACCGACTCAGGACACACTAATCGTCACAGGCGTACTGTTTGAATTGACAGAAGACAAAAGCCATGTATATATGCATATGAAACAGCATTTCATGAGTAACAGCTTCAATTAATTTCAGTTGAAAGCACTTCATTCTAAGCTTGTAGCAGTTATAAAATGAATTCAAAATCACACAACAAAATAGACAATGAGGATCGGGAAGGCGAGAAACACATTCATCAACCTGAAACCAATCTGGAAATCTTCCACTGTCACTCAGCCTGCATCAACAACAAAGTGATTCGGATTTTCAATACAAACGTCAAGTCGGTCAGTTCTTCTATACGGATCAGAAACTTGGCCAGTGTGTCACAAAGAATATTTCCAACAGCCTGTTGCAAACCTTTATCAACAGCTGTCTTCGCTGGCTCACTGAATATCAGATGGCCGGAAAGAACGAGAACCAACAGGAAACTATGGGAACAAACAAAACAGGAACCAATCGCTCAACAAATATGCAGGAGAAAGTGGAGATGGATTGGACACTCGCTGAGGAGGCCGCTGGGTGACATCGCGCGTCAGGCCAGTGCTCGAGTGGAACCCGAAAAGGAAGCGGCGAGTGGGACGTGCAAGGGTGACATGTAGGAGATCGTGTGAAGAGGAATTGAAACAGTATGGATTATCATGGATGCAAGTGAAAAGTACAGCTTCAGACAGAAGCAAGTGGAGACGTGTAGTTGAAGCCCTATGTTCCACTAGGAACTCAAGGGAACAATAATAATAATAAATCTAATAAATCACCTTCTAACACACTGAACTACAAAAATAAAGTCTGGTTGTGAATATAAGGAAGACTTAATTTGACAAAAATCGACTACATACTTACATTTCTAATTCAATTTTAGCCTAGATCAGTAGTGAAATAAATTAATCTGATTGGTTGTATGACGTTGATGATTGTCCAATAAAATTGCCATTTCCACATAAAGTAGCTCTAAATTTGAAACAGTCTTTTATGTATATATGCAGCAGCATATTAGCATATACTGTTGGTTCCAGTTTTAGCCATTTCCTATCACTAAACCCCCTCTTGGTTTCATGCATCACATCCTAAACTATTAAGATAATAATCTTATTTCAGTATTACACCCTTTTGGCTACGACAAATCAGATTGATCAAAGGTTTTGCCATAGTCTGTCTAATCTGAAATTTCACAAATATACTAGTCTTGACAGAAACGGTCTAAGAAGAGATCAATAACTATAATTTGCAAAAGTCACTACTGTTCAATAAGATAACTATACTTTATCGCACCTAAATTTCGACGGTTCTTACATGAACTGCGACCGATCCATGCTGTAATTGTCAATCAGCTCCATACGAAGTCATTTGTCAGTTGGATAGTTTAGTGGTATGGTTTATAGAGCTGTGGAGAGAACTGGTTGCTAGCCAAAGTTGGTAGACAGTAATTGACGTCAATGTTTATGTCCCCAATATTGGTGGTGAGAAAATGATGAGAACAAAGGCTTTGCGTAGGCGGGCGGATACAGTTAGCATATGGATGATCTGACACAGCCACAAAGAGATGCAAGGTTAACTTTCTGTGAGAAACAACTAATCAAAAGACTGTATTTTCTACTAACAATAATCTACAATAATGTACATTAAAATCTATAAATATGTGTTGATTTTCCTTAATAAACGATCTGTTGCCTGTCCCTTGTCTTCTGTTGTTACAGTGCATTCCCAATGGGTGATGCTTGGTCGAATGTTGAGGAAAACATGGATGGACTTTGCCAAGGTTTCAGGTAAACTTAACTAACGAGTACAAAAGTTAGAGTTGTGGGTAACTTTGAACATTAGCAACGCCTAACAAAGGAGTCAAGTCAACGGACATAATGACCCAGGGCAAAGTTCTACAATAGAGTCCCAAGGAACAAACGCACAAGTGACCTTGAGCCGACCAGTCAGAAAAAGGGATGATTTTTGCATAAAATCTTACGTATATTTACATAAAAAAGCATAAAAAACGTTAAACAGGATATTTTTCTCTAATATGAGATAAAAATATCTCCCAATTTTGTATTGGGGTTTCAGTTTTTAAGTTGAACCAATTTCTATACATGTATTCATCCAGATGACTAAAAATAACTTGGTTTTGAAAACCATTTATAGCTTTTATTCTATTTTTTAATCTTCCCCAGAAACCTTCGATGGAATTATTATGAGTACCGGTGACAGGGTCGACGGAATCATTCGAATGGTTCACTCTATGATGTATATATCCCAATTGTGATATTTGGCTATATCCCGCCCATTCATCTGTGTGAATGGTGGTGCCAGGTAACACTAGACGCTGAATAATAGGGAGGAGGAGTGTATCAGCACTCCTATCTAGAATCAGCTCCATAAACCCTTTGCGAATCTAGGTATCATAAATTCCTAAAACCCAAACGTTATTCGCTCTGGCACCCAGTAAGTGGACAGAAAGAAGATATTCAGGCAAAGTTAAACTTTCGACACCAATAACAACCAATCATCAAAGACAGTTTCAACTTTTCAAAGAAAGTTCCTAGAAGACAATTAATTCAGTGTCGCTTACCAGTATGCACAATTATTCGCGCTAGAATGATGGTGAGCTTCCTCAACCAATAACTAGCATGCGTTCAGGGTCATTGGAACATTTACAATCTTGGGACTCTATTGTTGAACTTCGCCTGACCCAGATTAGCCAATACTAAAAACGCAGAAATACAGATGCAGTACATGAATCAAGTTGCAGATTCCATCAAGAGGTAGTATTTGCATACTGTAGGAATAATAGGCTCATAGGTAGCTTGTAGATGTGTGGAGTAGTAATGTCTTTACAGAGGTATGCAACCACTGTTGATGGATGTGTAAAGATGTCCAGTCTATCGTTGGTAGAAAATGTATCCGAGAGGATATTTCTTTCATATTTTCGGGTTCGTGGGTGCTGTGAAGCAATGAATGCGTCACGAAACAGGATGATACACAGTTAACTGGAAGAATTTATGTACAGAGGTCGGTTCGGATTATCACTGAAGACTCCAATAAGTGAGTGGTCAAATGTGTACTTCCTTTATTCTCATTCAAAAAGTTATATAGAAGCTAAAATGATGAGAGGAAAAAGAAGACAAACGACAGCAGCACAGGAGAAAGCAAGTGGAGTCCTCAAAAAAGTGATTTATAAATTTATATATATATAATAAGAGTAATAATAATAATTTTTATTTCATATAAATGGGTAAGTTCACAAGAAATGCATGTCATTTTTATAAGCACGATCAGTTATGTTATAAATTACAATCCTGAAGTATCATAAATTAATACTTTTTCAAAAGTCTAAATTGTTCAATTATTGTACAAGCAATCAGAATAGGTTCTTGCAAATGTTAAATTGTATACCCTTCACTGAGGTCACCATCAAAGTTGACCGAAAACTCAAACTTCGTTCCGTTTCCTGCTGATAGTTATGGTCAACCAGTAAACAGAGTATATTTGGGTGAGTACTGTGCCGCCACGTGATTGAAAGCTATTTCAGGAAAAGAAGAACATCATGGGAAGCTGTAAAATGGTATAAAATACAATTATGGATAATACATCATTTACATTTATAAGATATATACGACAAGGAGCTGGAGCCTCCTTGGAATGATAGTATACATTTGCAGTGTTTAATGCTAACCATATTGGTCTAAGCATGGAAACTGTGACGTTTTCGATGAAAATATAGCTTTGTTCAAACATTGGTGTTGTTTTGTTTTTCATTAAATCAACTAGAATTTAAGGAAACAACAAACATGAACAAAGAGTAAGCTTTAGCTTTAATAAAGGCCTAGAGAGTTGAGATAAAATAGAGCATTATTATTATTATTATTATTGTTCCCTTGGGTTCCTAGTGGAACATAGGGCTTCAACTGCACGTCTCCACTTGCTTCTGTCTTCTGCTCTACTTTTCACTTGCATCCATGTTAGTCCATACTGTTTCATCTCCTCCTCACACGATCTCCTCCATGTCACCCTTGGACGTCCCACTCGCCGCTTCCCTTTCGGGTTCCACTCGAGGGCTTGACGCGCGATGTCACTCAACGGCCTCCTCAGCGAGTGTCCAATCCATCTCCACTTCCTCCTGCATATTTGTTGGGCAACTGGTTCTTGTTTTGTTTCTTCCCATAGTTTCTTGTTGGTTCTTGTTCTTTCCGACCATCCGATCATCTTCAGTATAGAGCGAAGACAGTTAGTTGTTGATAAAGGTCTGCAACAGGCTGTTGGAAATATTCTTTGTGACACACTGGCCAAGTTTCTGATCCGTATAGAAGAATTCACTGACTTGACGTTTGTATTGAAAATCCGAATCACTTTGTTGTTGATGCAGGCTGAGTGACAGCGGAAGATTTCCAGATTGGTTGGTTTCAGGTTGATGAATGTGTTTCTCGCCTTCCCGATTCTCGCTCGATTTGACATCCTCGTCGGTTCCTCCTGTGGTTGAGACAATGCTCCTCAGATAAGTGAAAGAAGTAACCTCTTTCAAATCCCTCCCGTTGATGGTGATTGGCACTGGATGTTGCTGCTGTTGTTGGTTGGTTATTTTCATAACCTCCGTCTTGTCTATGTTCACCTGGAGTCCTGTCTTTGCTGCCAGCCTCTTCGACCAGTTTTTCGGTTTTCGCTTGTTAGTCTTCGATTTTGTGTGACATCAAACATAAATCATCCGCAAAATCCAGGTCTTCTAGGTTCTTCACGTCGGTCCAGGATATCCCTGTCTTCTCGTTTCCCACTGTCTGACGCATAATCCAGTCCACCACAATTAGGAATATCATTGGTGATAATAAGCACCCTTGTCTGACTCCTGTGTTTACTCCAAACGCTTCGCTGAGTTTTCCGTTGTGGATCACTTGACATGTGCCGTTGTCGTACAGTTGTTGAATAAGGTTGATGAATATTTGCGGTACGCCGTAGTACTCGAGTAGTTTCCAAATTACTTCACGGTCAACGCTGTCGAAGGCCTCCTAAAAGTCTATGAAGTTGAGGTAGAGATTTGATTGCCATTCCATGCTTTGTTCGATGATAATGCGTAGAGTTGCAATTTGGTCAGAACATGATTTGCCTTTCCTGAATCCAGCTTGTTCTGGTCGAAGTTCTGTATCCAGCGCGTCCTTGATTCTCTCCAGGATGATGCGACTCAGGATTTTACTTGGCGTCGACAGGAGCATGATTCCTCGCCAGTTCTTGCAGACTCCCAGGTCGCCCTTCTTTGGTTGACAAAAACATGAAGGAGAAGCCTCCGGTGTCAAACATCGCAACGGTTCCTAAGAAGACTCTCTTCATGAACCTAGAATTCAAAGGTGATGTCGCAGCGAAAATTCTCAGAAACCGCCTGAAGAAGACATTTCCAACAGCCACTGTACGTATCACATTCTCCTGCAGACAGTTAATCCAGTCTAACGCTAAGGACAAGATACCGCTTTTGACCACCTCAATGTGTATTTATCAATTTACTTGCTCGTGTGGAGCAAAGTATATTGGCCGTACGCAACGTCAAGTCCACAAACGTATTCTGGAACACTGCCTAGCTTGGTTAGCCAGAGGAGAAAAGAAGAATAACAACAGCTCGATCCTCGAACACCTTGTCATCTCTGGACATCGAGCAACCCCACATGAATGCTTCACAGTGTTACACAGAGTCCCTCAATATCGTACAAAGGGACTTTGGATACGCCATCTGTACATAGCTGAAGCATTAGCTATTCGAGATCTGAAACCGGACCTCTGCATCCAAAAGCGATACATACATTCTCTTGCCTTACCATGGCCAGAGTAAAGTTCTTACCACAATTTTGCTTCTTTCCTTTATTATGTAAGTTCAATATTATTACCATTATTATTTTATTAATACTTTTGTTATCATTATTGTTCTCATCATCCACATTTTATTACCACTCTATTACTGTTTATTAATAACATTGCTTTTCATACATATTTTATACAAAAACACTTTATAGCCTTTCCACTAGTTCCTGTCCATTCCACACGAGCTTATTGATTATTCACTATCTCACACTTATTACGTCATGCCAACTTCTGTCTCCTTTCTAACTTACAATTAGTCATCCCTTCTTACACCTTACATTATGTAATACAATTTTCCAAGGACACAAGTCACCAGTATCTGATTGGTGTAAGGATTTCTTTGTTAATTATAATTACGATTATTGTACAGCAGTTCATGAAAATGAATCGTCGAAAAGAAAATTTTCTTCGCTGTTTGTGCCTTTTTCTTATGGCTCCATGATTGTCCGTAAACTCTCATCTCTTTCCTCCCCATTACACTTTCTCCTTCATGTCACTCTCGGACTACCCACTCGTCCCTTCGCATCTGGATTCCACTCGAGCGATGGCCTGCATTGAGTACGATATCATTCGACGGTTTCCTCATCTCCATTTTCTCCTACATATTTGCTGGGCGATCGGTTTTTGGTTGGTTTGTTCCACTGCAGCGTTTCTTGTTGCTAATTCTTTACGGACATTTGGTATTCAGTATGGGGCGAACGGGGGTTGAAGCTGTTGATAAAAGTCTGCAACTTGTTGGAAATCCTTTTTGTGACTCACAGTGCAAGTTTCTCACCCGTATAGAAGGACCGACTTGACATTGGTTGTTGAAAATCCGAATCTTGTTCTTTATACGAGAACGGAATTCAGAAGATTTCAAAATTGGTTTCAGGTTGTTGAAGGCGTATCTTGCCTTTCCGATTCTAGCCTGCTTTGACATCTTCACCCATGCTATCCGCCTGCATTTGAAACGATGCTTCGCAGATAAGTGAAGGAGGTAACCTCTGTTAAATCCCCCCGCCTCCTTTGACGGGTATTGGTGCTGGTTGTTGTTGCGGTTCCTTGGTTATCTTCATCACCTCCGTCTTCTCTATGTTCACCTGGCGTCCGTCAAGGATGCCCATTATCCCCATTCCTATTCAATTTCATCATAGATGTACTAATGGACTTAACCCTAACTCACTTCAGCGACTCAGGGATTGACTTGCTACCAGGGAATATTCTCGTTGACTTAGAATATGCGGACGATATAGTCCTTCTAGGCGAGGACTCTGACAAAATGCAGAGTCTACTGAACACCCTGAGCAACAATCTCCGCATGTTTGGCATGCGATTCGCCCCTATAAAATGTAAGATGATGCTGCAGGATTGGACTTCATCGACCCCTAGATTAGAAATAGGAAGTGAAGTGGTAGAACACGTTGACCGCTTCACTTACTTGGGAAGTACCATCAGCCCCAACGGGTTGATCTCCGACGAAATTTCAGCACGAATACAGAGGGCTAGGTTCGCATTCGCCAGTTTTCGCCGTCTCTGGCGTAGACGCGATATCCGACTATCGACCAAAGGGCGTGTGTACTGCTCATCAGTCCGCTCCGTCCTCCTTTATGGCTGTGAGACCTGGCCATTGAGAGCAGAAGACATGAAAAGATTAGCTGTCTTCGATCATAGGTGTCTGCGTTCTATCTCCCGCGTGAAGTGGTATAATAAGGTGAGCAATATTGAGGTTAGGCGTCGAGTGCTAGGTAAGGCGGGGAAATCAATCGACGAGACTGTGAAATTACTTCGACTGAGATGGTTAGGACATGTGCTACGTATGCCTAGTCATCGCCTTCCTCGACGGGCAATGTTAGCTGATATAGGGCCAGGCTGGAAAAGAGCTAACGGCGGTCAAACCAAAACATGGCACCAATCAATGAAATCCACAACAGTTAATCTAAGTCACGTAGGAAGATGTAGACTTCCTGGTTGGGGCCCTCGGGATGGTAAAAACCAATGGTTGGAAACAATTGGTGACATGGCTCAAAATCGTTCTCAGTGGCGCAGATGCATCCACTCCTTGTGACTTATGATTTCCAATTAAACTTTTGTTCTCCGTTATTACTATTCCTTTGTCTCACACCCCTGTTTACTGTCTATATTATGCATTTCTTCTACTTTCTTCTCTTGCTTTGCGTGCTACATAGATTGTGGCGACTTGAACTGCCGCACATTTGTGCAAAGTTCTATGTCGAAAACAGACAGACAGATGTTCACCTGGAGTCCTGTCCTCGCTGCCTGCCACTTTAGCCAGTTTGTCGGTTTTCGACTATATGTCTTCGAGTTTGTGTGACATTAGACATATATCATCCACGCGCGAAATCCAGATCTTCTAGAGTCTTCTTATTGGTAGTCCAGCGTATTCCTGTCTGTTTTCACAACTTAGAATTAACTTACTTCTGATTCATGGCTAATCTACAAAGGAGTTGATAAGTTGTGACTTTTAAGATGCAATTAAGTCAAGTGTGTGTGGATATTTACACACACACAGACAATGTACACCAACAGCGATACATTGTAAATTGAGGAATTTGAAAGTCAAATATCAACGGATTCACTTTCAACGATTGGATGACAAGCTGACACTGAATCCATATCGACATATAATAATATTAATAATAACTTAACAATATTAAACGGTTGCTAAGTGAGAATGGTTATCCTGAAAAGTTTATTGATAAGAATCTGAATCTGAAACGAAAGCAGCCCAAGTTACCAACAGTTCCAAAAAAGGCCTTGTTCTTACAGATGCAGTTCCTAGGAGACAACACCAGTGAGATACTAACACAGCACCTTAGAAATGCAGTAAAAAGAGCATTCCCTGCTGCTGAATTACGCTGTATCTTCAAAACCACTCCTCTTCTGCGTTCGGGAATAAAAGACAAACTGCCTAATTTCGCCTCTTCCATGTGTACCTACCAATTTAACTGCTCCTGTGGAGCCAGTTACATAGGCCGTACAATTAGGCGTGTTTCTCGTCGAATTTCCGAACATCACCCTGCCTGGTTAAGCAAAGGACAAACAAAATCTATTCGCAGCGCTATTCTATCTCATCTTGTGGAGACAGAACACAAGATTGACGTTAATCATGCTTTCAGGGTCATTTACCGCATACCTACGAATCTCAATTTTGCTTTAAGAGTTCGACTACTAAATATTGCTGAGGTTGGCTGTTGGGATCCACATTAAGAAGCCTAATTTATGCATCCAAAAGAAGTTAGTTCAGACATTATCACTACCCTGGCCATCCAGGTTTGAATAATCCGGAATTTCCCTAATTTCAGTTGATATTCTATTCGCTATTATATCTTTATTATTATTATTATTATTATAATTTAAGCATCTTTAATGAACTGCAATAGCATTGATCATACTTTACAAATCGATATTATTTAAAAAAACGCTAATATTGTTATTAACTACTAATTTAAAATATTTTGTGTATATAAACATGCATATATAATTGTAGAGCCTGGAAGAGGAATTTATCGGAAAGAATATTCTTTACTCGATTATTTTGTGTAATAATAATATCATCCAATATTGACTGGTATGAGTAATTACTTTAAACCAATTAAATCAATCAATAGTTCTTACTAACCACACCCAGGGAGATAGGAAAACACTGGATTGTTTGTTCTGCTGATATTCACAAAACAAGTCATCAACAATGTAGTTGCAGTGATTCAACTCAGAGCTCAATCGTTCAAAAACAAGACATCTATTAGATAGAGCTATTTGAGCTGAATGAATAGCCTTCATTAAAAAAGGAGCACAATCTGAGACAAAAATACTGTGGATGTAGTTTTTAAACGAAAACCTGATAATATATATATATATATATATATATATATATATATATACCATGATATATGCTGTTTCAACATTTTGAACGACAACAGCATGACAAGCGTGAAAGTTTATAGACACATAATAAAAGTTGAACAGTTCTCCTGAAAAACACTTGGACATATATATGCCAAGTGGTTTTAGAATCCAATACTAAATATACTATTGGTCACAGTTATGTTGTAAATTCGATAACATATCAAACTAATCACTTCTTTTTTCCTTCACGTTCCCCAGTGGAACATAGGGCTTCAAGCTACAGGCTTGAAGTTTCTGTAGAAGTGTTTATTTTACAGGGTGGGTTTGCTAGACTCATGCCCAATCTTCCCTCCTTACCAGCATTATTTCTGGCTTAGCGAGGTAAAGGAGTGCGTCTGTGGTCGGGGATCGAACCCCGGACCACGTGCATGGTCGACGAGCGTCCTAACCGCTATGCCACCGACGCTAATCACTTTTCAGTACACTGAATTACTCCAACAAGGTTTGATGTCAATGACAGGTTGGGTGGAAATGCTTCTTCTCCCGTGATGTGTACCAATATTTCCAGGACTTCAAAAACCCAGACTGTGTGATGAACCAGTAACCAAGTGAAAAGTCAATCAATATGTTATCACTTCCATTTTATGTAAGCGAGAAATTTCAACTATGGCATGATTGCACAAACTTGTCAAACTAGCTTAATTTTTCATTTCAACACCTTATTGAAGGTGCTGGAAGAAAAAACACTAAGCATGACCGATCCAAACTCCTAGATGAATTCGATCACTGCAGACACGTACATATATCAAAAAAAATTATTCAATTATTACCAATGATTACAACCTTGGCAGCTACAGCATTCTCAGCGTCGTGCAATTCGATGTCAGTGATTCGTCGATAGTGTGTGACAATATCCGACATTTTTCTTTTATTCCTTCACGTTCCCAATGGAACATAGGGCACCTTCAAGCTAGAGGCTTGGAGTTTCTGTCGCAGTGTTTAGCCTCATGCCCAACCTTTCCTCTTTACCAGCTTTATTTCTGGCTTAGCGAGGTAAAGGAGTGCGGCTGTGGTCGGGGATCGAACCCCGGACGATGTGGATGGTCGGTGAGCGTCCTAATCGCTGTGCCACCGACGCAAATCCGACATTATGCCATATATACATACTGCGGTGAGGGCTGGCTCCTAGCCAATATTGGTAGACAGTAATTTATGTCCCTAATATTGGTCGTGAGAAAAATAAGAACAAAGACTGACTCAACAATCAATCACAACAGACTTTGCGTAGGTGGATACAATTTGCCGATAGATAATCTGAACTTCAAGAAACGGCCACAAAGAGATGAAAGATTAACGTTCAGCGAGAAAACAACCAATCAGAGGACTGTGTTTGTTTGCTTACAATAATCTATAATAATGTACATGAAAATATATATATGTGTTGATTTCCTAAATAAACGATCTGTTGCCTGGCCCTTGTCTTCTGTTGTTTAAGTACTACTGACTAGTTGATATGGGTAGATAGATAGACACGAATCACATAAACCAGCAGAGTTTGCTAGTCAAACCAAAGTGATCTGAAGACAGGACGACTGTTTCGCCCGTTTGCAGCCACCCCCCATTAGTGCTGCACAAAGTTCGGCTCAGCTCAGATAACCCAGTCAGCTCAAACCATCCGCCCTATTTTCTGAACAACTGATTTCAATATAGAACTTTGCAAACATGTGCAGCAGTTAGAGCTGTCACTCTCCCTCCTTGTAGCACATAAAACCAAGAGAAGTGACTCATCAAAAGAGAGACAATAAACATAAGTGTGAGTCAGGGAAAAAGAATAGTAGTCATATGGAAGAACAATAGTCATACTGGATGGATTTGACAAATCACAAAGAGTGAATGCATCTACGCCAGCCATTGACAACGATGATTTCCAACCATATCACCAATTGTTTTCATTGGCTCCTACCATCCAGAGGACCTCAAACACGACGCCAATCTACACCTCCTTACGTGGCTGGCTGGTTAGCTTGAACTAACTTCATTGACTGATGACATGTTTTGGCTTGTTTACCACCATGTTTTCCAAACTGATCCATCCTGTCAACTAACATTTCCCATCGAGGAGGGCGATGACTAGGCATGCATGCATGCATAACACATGTCCTAACCCTCTCACTCAATCGATGTAACTTCACAACCAGCCAACCTTCTCATGTCTTCCACTTTCAATGACAATGTCTCTCTCACACCCATAAGGTAGGACGGAGACAACTGCTGTTAAGCAGTAGACACACACGTCCTTTCTTCGACAGCCAGTCGGATATCACGTCTACTAAGCAAGAGATGGCGTAAGTTGGCAAATACTAAACAAGCCTTCTATATCCATGCTCAGATTTCGTCAGCGATCAACCCACTGGAGCTGACTGATGCATCCATTCCTGTAGTCTCATCATTTTACATTTCTCAGCAGGAGAGCACGAATCGCATGCCAAATATCCGAAGATTGCTGCTCCTCTAGGTGTTAAGAAGACTCTGATGTATTTTGTCAGCGTCTTCACCTCACCTAGAAGGGAAGACTATGTCATCTGCATATTCTAAGTCAACGAGATTATTCCCTAGTGGTAGCAAGTTAGTCCCTAAGTCTCTGAAGTCAGTTAGGGTTAAGTTCATTAGCACATCTAAGATGAAATTCAATAGAAATGGTGACAGTAGGCATCCCTCGTTGACAAACACCACTGGTTATCATCACTTCAGATGACAACTTTAAACTTTCTTAACATTTGAAGATTCATGACATCTTTAACTTAACCTCAACTTTTATACAAAATATAAGTTCATTATCTCTATAACCAACTAAATACTCTTAGATTAAACAATAATACCCATAAAATTGAAGAGAGTTGATAGCGTTTTTAAAAAAATATTATCATGACTCGTTGCACAAGAGGTGGCCAGCTCTCGTGGCCCAGTTATGGTCTAATGGATAACGCTTTGACGTTTGAAACTATGGGCACTGAGTTCGAGCCTTAGTGATGAGAACATCATCACTGACTGGGAAATGCAGGTAGGTACATCCAGCTAACGCGAGTCCCAAATAGGACGAAATGCGCATCCTGATGGATTCTACTGCTAGTCACCATCCACCAATTAAGTTGATAGCATTCTTTAAAAAATATGCCAGTGATAAATTACAATTAGCCTTATATGCATGCAATACATTTCAGTTCTAAACACTCGATCGTATAAATATGTTGTTGCACTTATGCCTAAGCTTAGAATATATCGCTAAGATCTCACTGGTGTCTATCAATCAGTGGTATATTTATATATATACATAGAGAGTTATGTATCTATGCTTGCCTCTTCCTTAACCTGCCATAGTGTGATTTGAATCATTTCAGTTTTGCAAAGGAAGCTGTGGTGAAATTTCCCCACACCTCGACTGGTGTAAGCTGCAAAGTATCAATAATATCTGATACAAATCCTATTGCACCAAATCAATACGCTTTCCCTTCAACCTTCCCTAAAAGGCTGTATACCTCAATAATTCAGCTTTAATTCGCGAAATATACCCATTAAGACATTGAAATAATAACAAATTAGTTCAGCGAAGAGTCTCTTTTCGGCGAATTCATTCACTTAGCTGTACAGTCGCAAATATATATACAATTATTTTGTGTGTGTGTGTGTGTGTACATTAGGTTTGTCAAAATCAAAATAACAGTTAGTGTGGGTTGTTGATTATATCATCAAAATAATGAAGAAGTTAAAATGTGTGGTTAGTAATCAAAGTTGTAACTAAGTGGGGTGAAGATTGGTAAGATGTGAGTAGAGTTACATCATCAAAATAATGAAGAAGTTAAAATGTGTGGTTAGTAATCAAAGTTGTAACTAAGTGGGGTGAGGATTGGTAAGATGTGAGTAGAGTTACATCATCAAAATAATGAAGAAGTTAAAATGTGTGGTTAGTAATCAAAGTTGTAACTAAGTGGGGTGAAGATTGGTAAGATGTGAGTAGAGTTACATCATCAAAATAATGAAGAAGTTAAAATGTGTGATTAATAATCAAAGTTGTAACTAAGTGGGGTGAGGATTGGTAAGATGTGAGTAGGGTTACGTAATATGGAGATGTTTAGAAAGATTAGATGCTAGTGAAGGAATTTGGATACAATTATGAAGATAAACTAGATAATAGGTGAAAAGATTGAATGGGTTAGTTACTAAAAATTGTTATACGAAAATTGCAAAAAATTTGATAACAAAATGTTGATGACAAATAAACTTGGAATTAAACCCACGGTAGTAGGAGGGGGTGGAGAAGTTTCTTCTGTGTGCATAACTCAGGCTTTTCCATCCAAATCGCTAAGGCTTCAGCAATACAAAGTATACGGAAGCTTGTTCTAATCTTTCTAAACATGTCTATATTACGTAACCCTACTCACATCTTACCAATCTTCACCCCACTTAGTTACAACTTTGATTACTAACCACACATTTTAACTTCTTCATTATTTTGATGATGTAACTCTACTCACATCTTACCAATCTTCACCCCACTTAGTTACAACTTTGATTACTAACCACACATTTTAACTTCTTCATTATTTTGATGATATAATCAACAACCCACACTAACTGTTATTTTGATTTTGACAAACCTAATGTACACACACACACACACACAAAATAATTGTATATATATTTGCGACTGTACAGCTAAGTGAATGAATTCGCCGAAAAGAGACTCTTCGCTGAACTAATTTGTTCTTAATTCAGCTTTACACAGATTTTGTATAAATGTTATGATGTGTTATATAAATGTTTCTCTGTTAAGCATATAGCATAGCATCTAGAGCATAGGACAGACAAGAAATGCACTTCATACGGCTTCATACACAGTCTAAAGTGCAATGAAAACTATAAAGCATAAGTAAATATTCTCATATTCATTATATAATCGATAATTGATCGATAATAATATAAACAAATAAACAACCAACAAACCGACCAACCAACCAAACAAACACAAGTATATAACTGTTGGTTTTTCTTTTTCTTCAAAATTTCTGATATAAGAGAGTGGGTTAATCTCCCTATCTCATCATGATGTAATTACATTATTTTTTTTTAATAAAAGAGTTAATTAATAGAGACTGATTGATTGATTGATTCATTGATTGATTAATTGACTGACTGCCCGATCGATTGATAGATGGATAGACAAGTGAACTTTGAAAGAATAAATAACAAGTAAGTAAATAAGTAAACAAGACCTAAACAATGTTACTCAACGTTATAGAGACAAATACACAAGGACAAAAAGGAGGGGAGCAGGAGGAAAGACAACAGAATGATGAAGATAGAAGGGTAAAATGAGAAAGAGAAAGGAAGAAAGAGTCATATAAATCATGGATATTTACTGACACGCGCGCACATGCACACGCACAGAAGAAATATAAACGACAGTTCAGTACAGAGGCGGAGAAAACGAAGAAGAAGAAGAAACAGAATGTAAAGTAGAACCCTTATCACATAAACACACATCACAAATATCATTATTATTATTCTCTTATCATCTCTTCTTCATCAAATATCTTTCACAATGCACATAACACATCTATGGGGATAAAGCAGGCATTGAGATAACATAAAAAAGGTGTAAGAGACAGACGATGAAAGGAGACGAAAAAAACAAACAAATTAAGTAACGAGGGAAATAACAAACAAACAAACAAAGAAGGAGGGAAGCACAAAGCGAACACCAAAAGCGCTGTAGAAAAAAAGTGTTAAATGCATATCATTGTTATTATTTAGATGCTTGTTTGTGGAGACGATGGATCCGCGCACAGAGAACAACAAAACTATGTTATGTATATATATTCAGGGTGTTCATCAACAATAAACGCACAGAGAGTATATATAACAAAAAGACACCGAAAAAATAACACACAGAAGTGTGTGTGTAGGTGTAGGCAATGAGAAAAAAAGGAACAGTGTGAGTGATGTTGTGTCATTGGTATGAATGAGAATATAGCAAAGAGCGAAAAAAGATGTGTGTACATAATTTTTGGCATACTTACTTAATGTTAAAGGTAATACTGTTCCCCCACACACACTTTAACACAAACAGGATATATAACATAACTACCACGATTTCTACGATTTCACAAGTAGGACTAGAATAAACACGCCAGCGATACAACAAAGCAAACTTGATTATGCGCCTGCCATTAAGTATTATGTATATATGTGTTATTGATAGGACTAGTAGTGAATATATATATATATATATATATATATATATATATATGTATATGAATACTTGAAACAACCTGTAACCAGGATATTCGTAACTAATTAATAATAATAACATTACTATTAGTAATAATAATAATAATAACAATAATACCAGTAGTATAGTAAGTAGTATAGGAGAATAACACGAGGAATAAAAGTGCAAAACGGTGGAAATAAATACTCCCAGGTATAATATATGATATAATCAGCCACGCATGAACACAAATGCAAACACACACACAAGCACGCACATTACAGACATCCCAGGGACCAGAATAGTGCAAAAACAGAACAACAACAATAACGTGAACACTTGAAGAATAGTTTTCTCTTCTATCTCTCTCTCTATATATCATTTTTATTTAACTATGCATAGTTTCATGTCATGTTTATCTCTTTTTTATTGCACAGTTATAATATAATGAATAAGGTGGGGCAAATTTGTAGAATTGTACAGAACGGAGGGCACATATCTATGTATGTATGTGTTTGTATGCGTGTGTGTGTGTGTGAGTGTATCTGTTCATATGAGCATACAACACACTTGAACATCTCTCTTACTCTGCTTCCTCACTCACTCAATCTTTCTTCCTTCAAATTGAGGAAATTATATTGCACCCTAGATGACAAAACATCAAAGTTGATATATAATAAATGCAAACAACAGCAGTTATAAACAAGACAAAGATTTAATATATATATTCACAATAAGTAAGTAGGAGTAAAATTTATTCATAGAATAGAATGTATCTATGTATGCTTGCCTTACAGAGAGGAATAGGATGATATAGGAAATTGAAATTGTGTTTACTACACAGGTTTGAAATCCAATCCAACAAACCACACATCCCCTACTTCACAAACACACACACACACACAGGGTGATAAGTATACTGTGAAAGTACAAAATGCTCAACAAAACGGTAATATAAACATGAGAGAAAATCAACAGTACACAGTTAAACTTTAATACACCGTAATATAAGAAAATAATAATAATAATAGTAATACTAATAACGAACAGTATACAACATGATTTTATATATAGTAGAAGTGAAATAATACCGAGAAAAAATGTACAACAAAATGTGATTCAACATGGTTTTCAGATCAGCGCTCCCTCCAGGAATGACATGTGTTAACAAACACAGACAGTGTGGATAGATAGATGATAGATATATGAAGAATTGCTTACACCCATACTATAGAACCTTCACAATGTCATGGAAATTGAATTAGACTCGGGTCTGTTAAGAAGTTTTATATAGAAAAACACAACAACAACAGAACAAACAAAATCGAAATCAATCTGCCCATCCATCAGCTGTTGCTAGCACTAAATTTTGAGTGCATGTGCCGAACAATAATGACTAGACAAGATATATGTAAACGAAACAACAACAACAGATAAACCTTAAGTGTGTACAATATGTGTGTATAAGACAAACGAAGAGAGAGAGAGAGAGAAAGAACAAGAGAGGTAGAGAACCCAACCCAACCCAACCCAATATACATACATTTATAGATGGGAACGATGTTTAATTCTGTATGATTTGAAACTGCTTCCACCACCACCACCACGACGACCACGATGACAATCAGATGAGGCTTTAACAGATTCACGAGATTTTGATCTAGTGGCATAGGGTGTTACGTGTACTCCTCCTCCTTCAGCTGCTGTTGTCGTCATCACTGATGATGACGATGGCGATGAATGTGGCAAAACTGGTTTTTTACACAGGTATTTATTACTGGGGGATTTTGATAGATGCTGATGATGATGTATTGATGGTTTAGATACAGGTTGTTTACTAACATTACCATTGGATAATCGATTAATCCCAGGTCGATGATCAATATCCTTGTAATACGTCAAACCTTCTTCTTCTACGTCTTCCTCTTCTTCATTCTTTAAGAAGTCTTCAGAACCAGGCGACTCAGATCGTTTCGGCAGGCTTAGTGATTTCCTTGCTCTCTTCGGTGTTACACACTTTTGAATAATCGGCGATGCACTGACGCCATCTGATTCTTGTTTTATGCGAAGCGGTATCTGAAAGCTGTCTCTATCATAATCTATTTGTGTATCGCTTGAAAATTCTTCACAGCATTTGATAGTTTTATTCATACCAATTTCAATTTGGTGGTCAACATTTCTAGACAATTCCATCGAAGCATTGTCATACACCGACATGTTACCGCCAGTGGAATTATCGAACTCTTCTACTAGACTACCATCTAACGCAGTCATCATTTGTGAGGCTGACACAACTGACATTGACGATGACATAGTATTCACTACGGCAGTAGTTTGCGAAGAAAATGAGGAACTATTTGATTCGGTTGAAGATGTTATATCTAAAGGTGATATAGGACTTATACCAGTCGGTTCACATTGATCTGAGCATGATGATACAGGAATGGAGACTGTGTTCAGTGGTGATGAGTTACTGGATGTATGTTTAAGTGAAAGAGAGAGAGAAAAAAAGGGATAAACCAGTTTGTAAACCATACACAATAATTATAGTGTTGAAATAATAAATTAATAACACTAATAACCTCTGTGATGTGGACAGTCTTACCGAGCATCATCCATCTTCGTCCTCTTGATTTCAGTCCTAAGCACCATGTTAAGCCTGTCTGTCTGCTTTCGACATTGAACTTTGCAGATATGTGCGGCAGTTCAAGTCACCACACTCCCTCTTTGTAGCACACAAAGCAAGAGAAGAAAGTAGGAGAAATGCATAATATAGTCAGTAAACAGAGGTGTGAGACAAAGGAGTAGTAATAACGAAGAACAAAGCAGTTTCATTGGAAATCATAAGTCACAAGGAGTGGATGCATCTGCGCCAGCCATTGAGAACGAGGATTTTGAGCCATGTCACCAATTGTTTCCAACCATTGGTTTTTACCTTCCCGAGGACCCCAACTAGGAAGTCTACACTCTCCTACGTGACCTAGACTAACCGTTGTAGATTTCATTGACTGGTGCCGCCATGTTTTGGTTTGACCGCCGCTAGCTCTTTTCCAGCCTGACCCTATGTCAGCTAACATTGCCCATTGTCGAGGAAGGCGATGACTAGGCATACGTAACACATGTCCTAACCATCTCAGTCGGTGTAGCTTCACAGCCTCGTCGATTGATTTCCCCTCCTTACCTAGCACTCGACGCCTAACCTCAGTATTGCTCACCTTATTATACCACTTCACACGGGAGATAGAACGCAGGCACCTATGATCGAAGACAGCTAATCTTTTCATGTCTTCCACTCTCAATGGCCAGGTTTCACAGCTGGCCATAAAGGAGGACGGAGCGGACTGATGAGCAGTACACACGCCCTTTGGTCGATAGTCGGATATCACGTCTACGTCAGAGACGGCGTAAACTGGCATATGCGAAACTAGCCCTCTTTATTCGTGCTGAGATTTCGTTGGGGATCAACTCGTTGGGGTTGATGGTACTCCCCAAGTAAGTGAAGCGGTCAACGTGCTCTACCACTTCACTCCCTATTTCTAAACTAGGAGTCAGTGTAGTCCAATCCTGCAACATCATCTTATACTTAACAGGGGCGAATCGCATGCCAAACATACGAAGATGTTCAGCCTAAAGGAACTTAAAGGCATCTATGGACGATAAATCAGTTAGCCGCTTTTTAAACAGAAAGAAGTGCATCGTTAGTAAAACTAAATAAAAACGACTAAATTGAGTACCCTCAAAACTCTATATTTAACAAAGAGAATCAACTTTCAAGCGCATTTTAAGCCTTAAGCAATCTAATCCCACATTCATTAAACAAGTACAGCGACCTTTGCTTATTAGCCAATATATATATATATATATATATATATATATATATATTGGCTATATATATATGGCAGTCT
Source organism: Trichobilharzia szidati (assembly GCA_944472155.2). Classification (NCBI taxonomy): domain Eukaryota; kingdom Metazoa; phylum Platyhelminthes; class Trematoda; order Strigeidida; family Schistosomatidae; genus Trichobilharzia; species Trichobilharzia szidati. Next base: position 18,579,012 of record OX235271.1, read on the forward strand.
CAACTATATGTGTAGATTTCATGGTTGAAGCCTTATCGATTTTCGACAGTCGTGAAGATTAACAACAGCAGTTGCATTAATCTTTCCACGAATTTTATCATTTGTATTACCTATCAGGTTTCTCAAAGTTAGTTATATTTCAATCACTTATCCCTCCTTTATGAAATTCAGTAAAGCAAACACAACGGTTTGTGCAGAATAAGGTGGTGGTACCATTGTGTATTCTATTGGCTTCTTATCATCTACGTACAACATGAATAAGTGAATTAAATTTATGCACTGAATAATGGTGACATGTTAACTTGCAAATGTTGCATAATGTCAGTTGACAGAAGACTCAACAACTTAATAAAGTGCTCAGAAATTGCCCTTATACAACTGATACATACACAGAAGGTTCAAGTTTAAACAAGAGAGAGAAATAAAGGTTTGGATACAATTGTAAAGGAGTTGCGTAATCACGACAGGAGGTGGATAGAGTAGTGAGTAACTATTAAGTCGAGTAACAATGCGGTTAGTTCAACTCGAGTCAGAAAAACAAGAGACAGGTGAAGTCATATTATAGCGAAAAAGGAGACGTTAAAGCCAGATGTTGCGTAATCGTATAGGCTGGATTCAACATAGAACTTGGCACCGAAGTGCAGCAGTTCCAGTTGCCACGTTCCAAATACCACACAAAGGTAGACAAGAAAATGAGTGATGAAGAGAATCAATAGAGTTTTGACAAGTATAAGAGTGAAACAGAATGAGTAATGAAAGTAATGAAAGGAATATGAAAGATTACAGAGACTGAATACATCTGCGTAAGCCATTGACAACGATTTTGAGCCATGTCACCTATTGTCTCCAGCCATTGATTCTTAGAGTCCCGAGGGCGGGCCCCAACCCGGAAGTCTGCATCTCCCTACCTGACTCAGTTTAACTGTCAGGGATTTCATGGATTGATGAGGCCATGTTTCTGTTTGGCCACCACTTACTCTTTTCCAACCAACCTGCACCTATATCAGCTAGTAATGCCCGTCCGTCGGGGGAGGCGATGGTTAGGCATGCGCAGCACATGACCTAACCATCTCAATCTATGTAACTTTATAGCCTCGTCGATTGATTTTCCCTCCTTGCCCAACACTCTACTCCTAACGTCAACATTACTTACCTTATTATGCCACCTAACGTGAGAAAGAGATCGTAGACATCTGTGGTCAAAAACAGTCAACCTTTTCATGTCTTCAACTCGTATTGGCCATGTTCGTATAGAGTAGATAAAGACATCCTGTTACCAGGACAAGGAGTGACTGATAACTGCTTGTTTTTGAATGCATAAACCAGGTTTCAGGCGTGTCATAGCAATCGCTTCAGCAAACTCTGTATGTACAGTATGCAGCTGGATGAATGAAATAAATCCTGGTTTATTAAATTTTGTTGCTTGTTTGTTTTAAACTCGAGGAGAATTGAATCATTATGTCTACTGGTAGTTTTAAAGGATTGAATGGTGTTTACCTCATGATATGTGTCTATGAGAGATGTCTGGCGCTGTTGAGAGCGTTTTCCCCTTAAGACGTAGGCTTTTTAGTACATTTCCAGAAAATCGAAGGTGTACCCTTCTTTCTGTTCGCTTGATGGTAACTGCTGTCTCACATACATATAAATTTGTAGACACAGGTTATCTGTCGATGTTTGATTGCACCAAAGAGCATTTTGTCCGATAAACGGGAACCAACTTAACTTCAAGATAAGTTCTAGCTGGTGAGGTATTTAATCTTACAGTGATTATTCCTGCAGTTAAATGAAGATCAATTTCTTATGCATTGTTATTTATTTTGCTTTTAAACCTTCAAATTTCTCCTTCTTATTAGTGAATTTCACAGGGGAACCGTTGTTTTTCAACATCTTTTTCACAATCAGAAATTCCTCCTCTAATTTCTCTGTAGAGCATATTCTCTTGGCTCTATAAAAAGTTTTGACCAATGGTCGTTTATAGCTATTTGGAAAAAAAAACTATTAAAATGAAAGTATTGCCCATGTATGCCATGTAAGATTTGTGATGAATTGGACTCTGGAGACTATCATCTTCCAGGTGTTGTGTGGCAGTGTCGAGGATTTGAGACTTACCACCACGTTCATGTTCCATAGTGAAATCAGTATTAGTTTGTGTCATTGAATAGTCGAAGTAGATAGGATGCATGAATCATTGTTGCAATTTATAAATGTCATTGACAATAAGAGGATGCTTCATCGATTGCAGGCTTCACTATTGCTCTCTGAAGGTTAGACATATTGTCTGTTAATACAGGGCTTAGTGGACTGCTCATAATAGCTGACATCATTTATTTGACATTAAGAGGTATTGTCTAATTGGAATTGCACATCCGTGCTGCACAATGGCAGGCGTTTGAATTCCGGCACTGAGAGTGAGAGAAGATCAGAGTGCTGACAAATAATAATACCGATAGTTTTATTAATTGGGATTCTTATGAACAGGGATATCGCATCAAATGAAATTATTGAAAACGCATGTGGGGTTCAGGCTTTCGGCGAAATGAAATGAATCTTTCACAGTGCGCACAGCTTAACTGTTGACAAATAGCCTCCAACTTCTCTGCAAGCCAACGTGCATCTTTGTGCTGAAGCAAGTTTAATCATAGAAAGTATAAGTCTGAGGGGAACATTTTTTGTCTTTTTGAGAGGCCATACATGTGTAAGACAAAGGAAACCCTCAGGGATTTAAGTCATTGCAAGCATCGTCGTGAGTTAATTTCTTCTTTAAGAGCTTTCTCAGTCCGTTTGCTGTCTGTCTTGCCATTTTCTACTTCAAACATCAACGAGTCATGTAAAATAGATTCTGTCTTTGCAGTATTCTCTTTGTCTGTCAACACCACTCCTGATCCCTTGTTCAGGTTGCAATATCAGGATTCTATCATTATTTGTGAGATCGTCTAGTGCTCTTTGATGTTCTTCAGGAAGGAGTTTGGAATATGATTTTGATGAAGTGAGATATTGTTTTGCAATGTTGACGAGCTTCAATTTGAGTAAGCTTCTTCTTCGCCTCATCTCTTAGACTAAGGCCATTCAGTTGTAAGAATAAGTTCAGTAGATGAGGCGAAGAAGATCTTGTGCAAATGTAAACTGGTTGATGTTGGAAAGCAATACCTCGCTTCACCAACCTTATAACCCATTGTATTCAATCATGTATTATTTTTTTCGATAAAGAAAGGAAGACGAAATTTGCAGTATAAAATGATATCATTCTATTTCACAGCTTCTCATCAGCTGCAGACTACCTGAAATTACAATGGTTATATAAATGATAATAACATACTTTAATGTTTGAGTAGTAGTAGAGAAGAGATAAAATTGACGCATCCAAAAAAGAATGAAAGCATTACAATTTTTAGTTCAAGTTATCATCATCAATTTATACACTTTCAAAGTTGAAAAGAGGGGGAAGGGGTAAGACAGAAAACAGAAAAATTGATTAACAGAAACAGTGTTAGCTTGTAGGTTCACATAGCAACTCCAAAAAACAAAGGCGGTTACAGTTTATGAGATTAAGATTTGTTCAGTGAGTTGAGATCACTGAATTAGATGACTAATTATTAACTATTACTAATTAACTGAATTTTGATTTTGATTACAATAATTAGTCATCTAATTCAGTGATTTCAACTCACTGAACAAATCTTAATCTCATAAACTGTAACCGCCTTTGTTTTTTGGAGTTGCTATGTGAACCTACAAGCTAACACTGTTTCTGTTAATCAATTTTTCTGTTTTCTGTCTTACCCCTTCCCCCTCTTTTCAACTTTGAAAGTGTATAAATTGATGATGATAACTTGAACTAAAAATTGTAATGCTTTCATTCTTTTTTGGATGCGTCAATTTTATCTCTTCTCTACTACTACTCAAACATTAAAGTATGTTATTATCATTTATATAACCATTGTAATTTCAGGTAGTCTGCAGCTGATGAGAAGCTGTGAAATAGAATGATATCATTTTATACTGCAAATTTCGTCTTCCTTTCTTCATCGAAATTTATCAAGGGAACCAGTTGTATGAATATTATTTTTTTGTCTTAACTTGAACCTTCTGTGTATGTATCAGTTGTATAAGGGCAATTTCTGAGCACTTTATTAAGTTGTTGAGTCTCCTGTCAACTGACATCATGTAACATTTGCAAGTTAACATGTTAACATTGTTCCGTGCATAAATTTAATTCACTTATTCATGTTGTACGTAGATGATAAGAAGCCAATGGAATACACAATGGTACCACCACCTTATTCTGCACAAACCGCTGTTGATGTTCTTTGCTTTATTCAAGGTAATAATATCGTGTTTTTTTCCTTAACCTTATTCTTTACTCATTTCACAAGTTTCCCTTTGCATTTTTATATGCAAATTAACAACCCAGTGAACATTTATGCAATCAACAATATAAGGTATAACTGCATAGACGAAAGCTTATGATAATAATATCCAAAAACACAAACCAAAATAGTAGACTAGACTGACTGACTGACTGGTTTCAACATAGAACTTCGCACCGATGTGCAGCAGTTTCAGTTGCCACACTACACTCAGAACACAAAGCAAGAAAAAGTAAAAAGAAATACGAAATAGAAACAGTAAACAGAGATATAAGGCAAAACGAATAGTAATATCGAATAATCATGTAATTTTATTGGGTATTATAAATCACAAGGAGTGGATGCATCTGCACCAGCCATTGATAACCAGCATTTTGGGCCATATCACCGATTGTCTGTCTCCAGCCTTCATTGGTTCCTACCGTCCTGAGGACCCCAACCAGGAAGTCTACACCTCCCTATACGGCTTGGACGAACTGTTGTGGATTTCATTGACTGATGAAGCCATGTTTGGGTTTGACCACCACTAGCCTTCTCTTTTACAACCTGATCCATCCTATGTCAGCTAACATTGCCCATTGTCGAGGAAGGCGATGGCTAGACATGCATGCGTAACACATGTCCTAACCATCTCAGTCGATGTAGCTTCACAGCCTCGTCGATTGATTTCCCCTCAATGCTTACCTAGCACTCGACCCAGGTCTAACCTCAATATTGCTCACCCTATTATACCACTTCACTAGAGGGTTTGCATTCTGCACTTTGAAGCTGTTGTTGTGAGTACATCGAGTGTTTAAAGTGTAATAACATTCCTTTACGTCTACCTAACAAATAGAAAGAATGAAATTGTACACATATTGCTTCCAACTCGCATGCATTAAATAACAATAACAAGTATACTTACTGCAGTCGAAAACCATCTAGACGAACTTCTTGAAATAAAGAACTCAAATTCGACTTGAATCTACTATTCTCATTTGGATTGCGAATACTGATTTCCTTTGATCCCATAGGAATTAAAGTGGAAAAATTCACTTGATGAGAGTGTAAAATAGAACCATTTATTGAAATCGGTACAGATTGTGAGTGTGCGCGTAGAAGAACAGAACCATTGGAATTAGAACTTAAATGATGTCTATTCATGAAACCTGACTGAGCATTTCTAACTTTACTGTGTGTAGCTAAGTGTGACTTTAGATTTGTCGACTGAGCGAAACGTTTGTTACAGCCAGGTTGTGGACATGGATACGGTCGATCTCCAGTATGAATGCGTAGATGAGTACGTAGATTGAAATCCAAGGAGAAGCGTTTTCCGCAACCCTGAAATATTCAAGAAACAGAATTTGAGGGGAAAATAGAGTGAATAACTTGTATGTTGTATGTTGAACACGTTAAATATTTCATAAACGATGTGTGCTGTACTTTTTACTTGTAGTTAGTGTAGAACAATAGACACAGTTGTTCTCAAATTTTGCCACTTAGCAGATAAAAATAAACGATACGCTGTAATGCATAGACAGTAAGTTCTAATAAATGAGTTATGAAATGTGACTCTGTACTATAGAGCGAGAAGAATATGCTCTATAGAGAAATTAGAGCAAGAATTTGAGTTTCTTGAAAAGATGCTGAAGAGCAATGGGTACCCTCAAAGGTTCCATCAACAAGTATGGAAGATCTGAAGTCACAAATGTAAAACAAATCACAGTGGGTAAAAAGCCAATCTACATTCAGCTTGATTATAAAGGTGAAAACATTGCAGCGATGATCAACAGAAGGCTGAGTACATCACTAGCCACAGCCTGTTCTGCAGTTAAGCTCGTTCCCGTCTATCGAACAACTTGCTCTTTGGTACAATCAAAAATCGATAGATATCGTTCTCATGTTAACTCAAACTGTATATACAAATTTACATGTGTCTACGGGAGCAGTTACATTGAAAGGACAGAAAGAAGGGTACATCTACGATTTTCTGAACATGTAACAAAAAGCTTATGTCTAAAGGGAACAAATGCTTTAAAGTGCTATCACCAGGCATCTCGACATGCGTCGGTCATGAGGTGGACGTTGAAAAGTCGTTCAAAATTATCAATAGGCAAAAGAGCTCAATTCTCCTCAAATTTGCTGAAGCCATTTCCATCAAGCGCCTGAAACCTGATTTATGCGTCCAGAAAGAAGCGGTTATCAGTCTTTCTTCGCCCTGGTAACTGGATATTTTCATCTCTCTTTCATCTGAATGCGCAATGCCGAAAAGTTTCCATTGTGTATGATCACTATTGTTTGGAATAGTGTTTAATAATAATTATATATATATATATATATATATATATATTATTACTGTATACATATATCCATCGATTGGTTTTTGTCTAAAATGAACTCTGTGCAAGTATGTTAAAATTGTTTTTGTAGATACATTTAACAATGTCTTTGGCCTGTGAGCAGCTGAGCTGATGAGAAGGCAACGAAATAAACAATGATGGTACCACTTTATTCTGCAAAAACTGTAGTTCTTGCTTTGTTCAAATTCATTAAGGGGAATAAATGTATGAAATAACAGTATATGTCTGATAAACAAACTTGTCCACATAAAAGAAGAACACTTAGAATTAAGAAACACTGTATATTTGAGATAAACCATTGAATATATGGCGTCTTCATAATCCTGAAACAACAGCACACATGTTAGACCTCTAGTAACCAATAGAAATAATGGGAATGTTTACTTGTGTTTGCCTTACTTATCCCCCACTGTAATTTATAGTTATTCAATGTGTTTTTTTCAAACAAAACAGGGTACAATAATTACTGAATTCAATGAAGTACATTCGGCTATGAAATTCACATGCGAAGAGGAATCCCAAAACATAATTGCCTTCCTGGATGTCCTCCTTACAAGAAAACCAGATGGTAGCATAAAAGGGAATTTGCATAGAAAAATTACATGGACAGGACAATATACACATTTTCACAGCTTCGTTCCTATCAAGTACAAAAGAAATTTAGTGAAGACCCTCGGCCACAGAGTCAGTTAGAGCTATATGCTCAGAAGAAGTAATTGAAGATGAATTAAGCATTGTATATGATACTTTGATCCAAAATAGCTATCCCGACAAATTTATCAAGAAACACATGACAAAGAAAGCGGAAAAGGACTACTCATTGTCTGTAAACTAGAAGCCTTTATATATACGACTACAATTCATGGGCGATATACCAAGTGAAATAATTACGAAGAAATTAAGAAAGTCAGTTCAAAGAACTTTTAATGCTGGCGAACTACCCGTATTATTCTCTACACGACCGATGGTGCTACCTCGACTGAAAGATGAAGTATCTAGACTAGCCACTTCTAATTGTATCGATCAATTCAACTGTGCTTGTGGAGCGAGTTATATTGGCCGTTGCTCTAGGAACTTGATTTTTCGTGCTCTCTCGAGAACATCTCCCCACTATGGCTAAGTAAAGGCGTAGTGAAAACTATTAACAGCTCGATATTAGACCATCTGGTGCGAACCAGTCACAGAGCCAGTGTAGAGGAATCCTTCTCTATTATATACCGAGTGCCTAAGAAATTACCAAAATCATCGAAGCACTACATGCTCCAAACAGCAGAGGCTATTGCAATTCGCCTCAAACAACCAGTGCTCTGTGTTCAAAAGAAACAAGTCCAACCCCTACTACTGCCCTGGCCCTCAGTAGAAACCATAAACTCATGAATTTGTAATATTATCTTTCCTAATTCTTCTGACATTCAGCTTATTTTATGTTGATGCTGTTTAGCTGTAATCTATCAATATTATTGATTCGATGTTATCTAAACAACATTAATGTTGTTCATAACACTAATTCATTCATTCATTCACTATAATGTATACATAATTGTAGAGCCTGATGATGAATTTATCGAAAAGAGTACTCTTTGTTCAGTATCCATTCTTTTGAAAAAAGAAAAAAACTTTGTGAACTTACATCAAATGCACATTGATAGGGTTTTTCCCCAGTATGCACAAGTTGATGACGTTTCAATTTACTTGATTCTACAAATGCTTTACCGCATTCTGCACAAATATGAACACGAGGCCCATGTGTGTGTAGGTGTTTACGCATAGCAGCTGTATCACGAAATGTTTTACCACAACCCAGATGAGGACAGAACACAGTACGATTTGGTCCAAAATTAGTTGACATTGTTGTCGCTACTACTGACGTTATATCAGTGGTAGCATTCAGAGGACCACCGGCACCACCACCAGCAGCACCACCACTACCACCACGTCTCATTGAATTTTGATGCATAGAAGAAACATAGAAACCATTTCGATTATATGCCATAGACTGTATATCTGCTGATCTTATACCTGTAGAAGACTGAGCCATAAAATTAACTCCTCCTTCACTTTTCACATATGTACCATCTAAATAGGAAGGAAAAAAAAAGAAATGTTTAAAAAATCAACCGTAAATAGTAATTAATGGAATATTAAGAAATATTTGAGTAATGAGTCCACATAACTTCAAGGTCCACGTAGACCACCCACCAGCCACATATATATGTAATGCAGTACTTGACAGTAATTATTACATGAAGATGACAAGCAGATAACAATACACAAAACATGAAAATAATACAATCCATAATGATAAAAAAATTTGAAGAAGGCAGCAGAAGAAGGAGTGAGAGTATATGAAAACTAATAAATATGAAAAAAACTTTCTTCCTTACTCAGATCCAACTGAATGTACCTCGGGGTCACGGAGATCACTTGTCTTCAGCCAGTATTCCCAACTGGGACACATCTCGGTGGACTTACGCAATGACTTTTATACATCTCTGTCGTTTTCTTTTTTGGATTCCATGTTGTACTGATTCCCCCACCCCCCCACACAAACACCCAATAGTGCTTCAATGAAGTCAACACATTTGTGAAGAAAGAAGCATGACACACACATTATAAATAAAGAATAGTGGTTTAAGTAACACACTTCAAGAGAAATGACAAGAGAAAAAGGCGAACAATAAAATTATACAATCTAAGCGTAGTAAATAAGCAAAAGAGAAAAGAAAGCCAACTCAGAAAAGAAATATATGGTGTTGCAATTTCATTGAAGATAACCTTGACTAACAACAACCAGTCAATATTTTTTTCCCTTTTAAAATGTCTACTATCTTTGGTCAGCATAAAAAGCGTGATCAGTTTTGTTATTTATCCTTCAGGACTACTTACTCTTCTCTGTGACTACCACCTTATCTTCAAATTGAAGTATGCACTGAAGCATGTTGCCCAGCAGGGCAATGAAAGCTTCGCAAATTAACTATCTAGCTCAGAGAACACAACCACATCAAAAAAACCTTATCTTACCTATCTCATTGTATGTATGCTCAAAGCTAATTAAATGATTCGGTAAATCACAGTTAGACATTCGGTATACCGTTAGTAGCAAAGTTGATATTCATGACTATCGTGATTGCAATGTCTGTCTGGATTCAACATAGAACTTGGCACCGAAGTGCAGCAGTTCGAATTGCCACGTTCCAAATAGCACACAAAGGTAGACAAGAAGATGAGTGATGAAGAGAATCAATAGAGTTTTGACAAGTATAAGAGTGAAACAGAATGAGTAATGGTAGAAAGGAATATGAAAGATTACAGAGACTGAATACATCTGCGTAAGCCATTGACAACGATTTTGAGCCATGTCACCTATTGTCTGCCTCCAGCCATTGATTCTTAGAGTCCCGAGGGCGGGCCCCAACCCGGAAGTCTGCATCTCCCTACCTGACTGACTCAGTTTAACTGTCAAGGATTTCATGGATTGATGAGGCCATGTTTTTGTTTGGCCACCACTTACTCTTTTCCAACCAACCTGCACCTATATCAGCTAGTAATGCCCGTCCGTCGGGGGAGGCGATGGTTAGGCATGCGCAGCACGTGACCTAGCCATCTCAATCTATGTAACTTTATAGCCTCGTCGATTGATTTTCCCTCTTTGCCCAACACTCTACGCCTAATGTCAACATTACTTACCTTATTATACCACCTAACGTGAGAAAGAGATCGTAGACATCTATGATCAAAAACAGTCAACCTTTTCATGTCTTCAACTCGTATTGGCCATGTTTCAGAGCCATAGAGAAGGACGGAGCGAACTGCTGAGCAGTACATACGTCCCTTGGTTGATAGCCGGATGTCACGCCTACGCCAGAGATGTTGTAAGTTAGCGAAAGCAGCTCGAGCTTTTTGGATCCCCGTGATTGCAATATATTTGACTCCAGCTATGCACAATCATCTCGCCTAGATTACTACGTCACTAGTATTCTAGCCGGTCCCAAGCCCGGATAAAGACGGAGGGTTGGGGCGTGGTGCTAGCAACTCCACCCCCAAAACTTAACCAAATCGCTACAAAAACTTCAACGCACAAATATATTCAAAATTCTAAAATTAAAAATAGTGACCTTATTTTTCGCTGGAATCGGGGAAGTGAAATGACGCAGCCTGGTGAAAGCCTGCCTTCGGGAAGCCAGTCAGCCGATGTGCCTTCTTTCGATGAAAGCAAAAATAAGGATGGGGACGTGGAATATTCGTACAATGTACGAAACTGGAAAGGCTGCTCAGGTAGCCGCAGAAATGAGGAGATATAAAATGGAAGTGTTGGGAATCTGCGAGAGCAGATGGAACGGATGCGGAAGATGCCAACTACCAACTGGAGAGACAATAATCTACTCCGGTCACCCAGAGGACGATCACGAGCACACCGAGGGAGTAGCCATCATGATGTCACCAACAGCGGCTAAAGCTCTCATGCAATGGGAACCAATCTCCTCCAGGATAATGACAGCCAGGTTCAACTCAAAAGGAAAAAAGGTTACAATCATTCAATGCTACGCGCCTACAAACGTCTCAGAACAAGAGAAGAAGGAGGATTTCTACAGTCAACTACAAACAGTAATGGACAATGTCCCAAATGGCGATATCAAAATCCTGATGGGTGACATGAATGCGAAACTGGGAGGAGACAATACAGGAAGAGAACTCACCATGGGTCGTGAGGCCCTCGGTGAAATGAACGAAAATGGTGAACTCTTCTCAGACTTCTGCGCCTTCAATGATTTGGTGATTGGTGGCAGTGTGTTCAAACACAGGGATATACACAAGGCAACATGGATTTCACCAGATGGACACACCAAAAACCAGATAGACTTCATTTCAATCTCAAGGAAGTGGAGACGGAGCCTACTGGACACAACGTCGTGGAGAGGAGCAGATGTGGGTTCAGACCACTATCTAGTACAAGGGACATTCAAGGTGAAGCTAAAAGCCTCGAGGATACCTGGGGATAGGCCACAATGCAAGTTCAACACGCAAAAACTGAAGGACACAATCACACAGGACATTTTCACTGCAACTGTCAGAGCAAAGCAAGAAAGACTACCTGGCACCACTGAGGAATCATCCGTGGAAGACCATTGGAACTCTCTGAAGGTAATTTTCAACGAAACGTGTTCAACGGTTTTAGGAAGAAAGAAGAAACAAGACAAGGAATGGCTCTCAACGGACACTTGGAAGCCAATAGAGGAGAGGAGAATGGTGAAAGAGAAAATGATTCAATGCAAAGACGGACAAGAGAAAGAGACGCTGAGCTCAACTCACACAGCACTGGACAAAGAAGTGAAGAAGAGTGCCAGGAAGGACAAAAGACAATTCTACGACAATCTGGCTACTGAAGCTGAGAAGGCAGCAGGCAAAAGGGACCTGAGGACACTATATCAGATAACCAAGTCTCTATCCGGGAAGAGATCAACACAAGTGAAACCTATAAAAGACAGCCAAGGGAACCCAATTACCAAAGAAGAAAGACAGATTAAACAATGGGCGGACCACTTCAAAGGACTCTTGAACCGACCACCACCTACAACCCGTCCAGAAATACCAACAACAGCACGTACACAACTGCAAGTTGACACCAATCCTCCAACGAAAACTGAAGTCTTGAATGCAATCAAGCTTCTGAAAGCTGGAAAAGCAGCTGGACCAGATGGAATACCCCCGGAAGCACTGAAAGCGGACCCAGAAACGACAGCAGATATGCTGACTCCATTATTGCAAAAGATCTGGAAAGAGGGAAAGGTGCCTACTGACTGGAGGAAAGGTTACCTAGTGAAACTACCAAAGAAGGGCGACTTAGGACTCTGCAAGAACTGGCGAGGAATCATGCTCCTCTCGACGCCAAGTAAAATCCTGAGTCGCATCATCCTGGAGAGAATCAAGGACGCAGTGGATACAGAACTCCGACCAGAACAAGCTGGATTCAGGAAAGGCAAATCATCTTCTGACCAAATTGCAACTCTACGCATTATCATCGAACAAAGCATGGAATGGCAATCAAATCTCTACCTCAACTTTATAGACTTTGAGAAGGCCTTCGACAGCGTTGACCGCGAAGTAATTTGGAAACTACTCGAGTACTACGGCGTACCCCAAATATTCATCAACCTTATTCAACAACTGTACGACAACGGCACATGTCAAGTGGTCCACAACGGAAAACTCAGCGAAGCGTTTGGAGTAAACACAGGAGTCAGACAAGGGTGCTTATTATCACCAATGATATTCCTAATTGTGGTGGACTGGATTATGCGTCAGACAGTGGGAAACGAGAAGACAGGGATATCCTGGACCGAAGTGAAGAGCCTAGAAGACCTGGATTTCGCGCGTGGATGATTTATGTTTGATGCCACACAAAATCGAAGACTTACAAGCGAAAACCGACAAACTGGTCGAAGAAGCAGCCAGAGAAGACAGGACTCCAGGTGAACATAGACAAGACGGAGGTTATGAAAATAAACCAACCAACAACAACAACAGCAGCAACATCCAGTGCCAATCACCATCAACGGGAGGGATTTGAAAGAGGTTACTTCTTTCACTTATCTAGGGAGCATTGTCTCAACCACAGGAGGAACGGACGAAGATGTCAAATCGAGAATCGGGGAGGCGTGAAACACATTCATCAACCTGAAACCAATCTGGAAATCTTCGTCACTCAGCCTGCGTCAACAACGAAATTCGGATTTTCAATACAAACGTCAAGTCAGTCAGTTCTTCTATACGGATGGATCAGAAACTTGGCGGCGGGTCACAAAGAATATTTCCAACAGCCTGTTGCAGACCTTTATCAACAACTAACTGTCTTCGTTCTATACTGAAGATCAGATGGCTGGAAAGAATCACAATCAAGAAACTATGGGAAGAAACAAACCAAGAATCAATCGCCAACAACAAATATGCAGGAGAAAGTGGAGATGGATTGGACACTCGCTGAGGAGGCCGCTGGGTGACATCGCGTGTCAGGCCAGTGCTCGAGTGAAACCCGAAAGGGAAGCGGCGAGTGGGACGTCCAAGGGTGACATGGAGGAGATCATGTGAAGAGGAACTGAAACAGTATGGACTAACATGGATGCAAGTGAAAAGTGCAGCACAAGACAGAAGCAAGTGGAGGCGTGCAGTTGAAGCCCTATGTTCCACTAGGAACCCAAGGGAATAATAATAATGCACAATCACAGTCACACCCGAAAAAGGGTATACTCTTTAATATCTAATTGTATAACTTCAGTTGAATAAAAGTAGTGCACTCGCGTTTAATTACCAACTTGTTTAAAGCCAAAATAAAACAAATAACACTTATTATATACTGAGAAATTAGAACCATTTGCTAAGGCAAGCATATCTTAGTGGGAAAAAAGAGCAGATTTGCAGTTGGGGATGGGGTAAAGATTCAAGGTGAAGTGTATGTGTTTTGCACTTGACTGTACTTCTGTTTAGAAAATATTTTGTAATACAGTTTTAGACATTTACATCATATGAGGAAGAGAATGAACAGCCAGTAAAAGAAATATTACGGTAACGTGTGCAGCGGATAAAATGGCTTAGTCAATATGAACACATACACTCCAGCAACACAAATGTAGTTGACATGATACTACAAGTGATGGTATATATGCATATATATATATATTCATATATATATTATGGTTTCCTTTTACTCCAAGAGGAACATAGGGCTTCAGCCGTGCGTCTCCATTGTGTTCGGTTCTCTGCTAGACTCTTCACCTGGCTACAAGTCTGCCCACACGTTTTCATCTCCTCTTCACATGACCTCCTCCAAGTCACCCTCGCACTGACGACCAACTCGCCGCTTCCCTTTCGGGTTCCACTCGAGCAATGGCTTGTCTAGTGATGTCACTTGATGGATTGTTTCCTCAAAGTATGGCCAGCCAATCCATCTCCATTTCTTCCTGAGTATTTCTTGCACAATCGGTTCCTGCTGGGTTGGTTCGCTCCCAAACATCCCTGTTGCTGATCTTTTCTGGCCGGCCGGCCATCTGATCTTGAGCGAAGTATTGAGCGAAGACAACTGTTAATGAAGGTCTGTAGTTTGTTTGAGATGCTCTTTATGACGCACTGGCCAAGTCTCTGATCCGTATGTTAAGTAGCACTGACTGACTTCACATTGGAGTTGAAAATCCGGATCTTATCTTCGTTTTGATGCTGAGTGCTGTTGACCTCCACACAGACTTGGAGAGTAGTGAAAGCTTGTCTTGCTTTCCTGATGATTCTTGCTTTGATATCCTCGTCAGTTCCATCCGCCTGTAGTTGAAACGATGCTTCCCAGGTAGGTAGGTAGGTAAAAGAGGTTGCTTCTTTCAGATTTCTCCTATTCATGCTGGCTGATTGCTGTTTGTCGTTGTTGTTCTTGTCCAGGAATCTTCAGCACCTCTGTTTTCTCTATGTTCACCTGAAGGAAGTCCTATCCTCTCTGGATGCTTCTTCTGCCAACTTGTTGCTTTTCGCTTGCATGTCTTCCAGTTTGTGGGAAATCAGACATATATCATCGACGGAGTCCAGATCCTCCAGGTTTTTTGTATGAGTCCATTTTATGCCTGTCTCCTCATTGCCCACTGTTTGTCGCATTATCCAGTCTACTGCAATCAGGAAGATCATTGGCGATAGTAGACAGCCAGCTTGTCTTACTCCTGTCCTCACTTCGAAGGATTCCGTAAGTTTCCCGTTATGGATTAATTGGCATGCAGCATTGTCGTACAGCTGCTGGATGAGATGTATAATTGTCGGTGGCAACCCATAGTAGCGAAGTAGTTTCCAAATCACCTCTCGATCGACGCTGTCAAAGGCCTTTTCAAAGTCGATGAAGTTGAGATAAAGAGGTGACTGCCATTCCAAGCTTTGTTCAATGATGATCCGTAGTGTTGCGACTTGGTCAATGCATGACTTGTTTCTCCTGAATCCAGCCTGTTCCGGTCGAAGTTTTTCATCCAGGTTGGCATGTTTGATTCTCTCCAGGATGATGCATGTGGCTTAATATTTTCCTTGGGATGGACAGGAGTATAATTCCGCGCCAGTTCTTGCATTGACTTAGGTCTCCTTTCTTTGGTAGTTTGAATAAGTATCCTTTCTTCCAATCCTCGGGTACTTTGCCTTCTTTCCACACCTTCTCCAGTAGTGACGTCATCAAGTCCGCTGTTGTCTCTGGGTCCATTTTCAATGCTTCTGCTGGGATTCCATGTGGTCCTGCTGCTTTTTCAGCTTTTAGCATCTTGATTGCCTTCAGGACTTCTGATTTCGTCGGGGGGTTGGTGTTCACTGATAGCTGTGTGTCTCCGTCGTTGGTATTGTTGGGTGCGTTGTAGGTGGTGGTCGATTTAGGAGTCTTTTGAAGTATTTAGCCCAGTGTTTCCTTTGCTCCACTTCTTTGGTGAGTGACTTTCCATATATATATATTGATCAATGCAGGGTTGGGTGTAACTGTTACATACCAGTACTCTTGTTGACCATTGGGTTGAACTTCCGTTTGTTTTTAATAAAAAAAACCTTTTTCTTTATAAGCTTTAGAAAAAAGATATACGCCTTTATGAAACAAAAATAAATAGCCTAAAAATTGTCTTTTGCATACAGATGTCTACATGATCGGATTTTTTGTGATTGAAAACGATCAAAATTAGTATTTTTTTTTCTTGCAAAACAAACTACAGAGGCAAACATTCAATCAACTCTCATTAGGTGATTCAGGTTATGCACCATGGTATTATTCAGTAAAGTAGTGGCTAAGTGACTTAAAAAAGAAAAATTAAAATTTATCTAAATGACCAGTTTATTTAAGGTATTTAGAGAGTCAGCTGACCTTAAATAGCATAAAAATGCAGCTCATTCCATAATGAACAGATAGGCATTTAGTTGCTGGCATACATTGAAGTTTCGTTACAGACTTTTAACTTCTATTATCCATTAAATTCCATTAACTACAACTTTGCATTATGTCGTCCATTCAGCTGTTAGTCCACATAGATAAAAGCCTCATCCGTATCACATGATTAAAGATCATCGATAAGAAACCTATGCATTAATGTCTGGTGAATTTCAGTACTTTACTGGCTATCATGTAAAGAAAGTTGTTTGACAAAGTCCTAAAACTCTATGCTTCAGAGCCTTTTACCAGAGGCACTGATGAACTGCAGGTAACCCTGAAAGTTGTTTAAGTAATAGGCAACATCTAGTATCTCTTAAAACTGATTGCCTAATTGCTGCACTGAACGAAAAATATGAATATTAGATAGAACAATAGGGACCTTATTACTGGAAAATACAAAGCACGTTGATTGGTAAAATAAGTTGTGACACTGAGAACCAGTAATTCTTGCAGAATACTTTTCGCTTACATAACGTTAAACACAATCCTCTGTCTGTTTTTGACATAGAACTTTGAACCGATATGCAGCAGTCCAAGTTACCACACTCCATGTAGGACACAAAGCAAGAGAAGAAAGTAGACGAAATGCATAATAGCAACAGTAGACAGGGATATGAGACAAAAGGAATAGTAATAACGAAGAACAGTATAGTTTCATTGGAAATTATAAGTTACAAGGAGTGGAGGCATCTGCGCCAGCCATTGAGGACGAACTTGAGCCATATGACCGATTGTCTCCAGCCATTGATTTTCACCGTCCTGAGCACCCCAACCAGGAAGTCAGGAAGTTTACACCTTCCTACGTGGCTTAAACTAAATGTTGTGGATTTCATTGACTGATGAAGCCATGTCTGGGTTTGACCACCACTAGCCTTCTCTTTTACAACCTGATCCATCCTATGTCAGCTAACATTGCCCATTGTCGAGGAAGGCAATGGCTAGGCATGCATGCGTAACACATGTCCTAACCATCTCAGTCGATGTAGCTTCACAGCCTCGTCGATTGATTTCCCCTCAATGCTTACCTAGCACTCGACCCAGGCCTAACCTCAATATTGCTCACCCTGTTATACCACTCCACACGGGAGATAGAACGCAGAGACCTATGATCAAAGACAATCAGCCAGCCTTTTTATGTCGTCCACTCTTAATAGCCAGGTCTCACCAACAGCCCTAAAGGAGGACGGAGCGACTGCTGAGCAGTACACCCGCCCTTTGGTCGATAGCCGGATATCATGTCTACGCCAGAGACGGTGTAAACTGGCATATGCGAAACTAGCCCTCTGTATCCAAGATAATCCTCAAAAAGCAGACTACGACAAAAAATATATATTTCTATCAGATATATATATATGAATTGATTTCCTATGTGACAAGATTCAAAGCGTGTTAGTCTCAAACGTAATGATATTAATAGTAATAATAACACCAACGGAATTTTTATCATCGTCATCATCATGTGAAGTGGATTACTAGTTTGGACACCTGGATTTCATGCAATGAAACAAGCTCCCCAGTTGACTAGGCTTAGACAACCGCCTACGTATGATTCATAGTCCAGCACATGGAAAACACCGTCTACAAGGTAACCAGATTGCTCTCTACACTTTTTGTTTTCCAACACAAATCGAAAAAAAGGTTAAATAAGGAGTGAAAACTATGGAACACCTCAGAGTTCCTCAATACAGTATACACCTACAACCTCCGACTGCATTGAGGCCAGCTTTGGTAGCACGATTGTTGTCACCTTACCGCTGAACAGAAATATAATAATTTGTACTTTCCAACTTATACAAACTCGTCATATAACAGAACTAACACTCCATGAGCAACTGTCCTCACTCTCTTTGATGGACCGCGTCAGTCACTTTTCATTAGGACTTCAGGAAATTCACTTTCGAGCAAGTTGTTACTGGATAGTACATCGTTTGTAAATCTTGGAGTTTTGCAAAGCGTAAAGAATGGCTTCGTCTCAAAATACTAATCTATAAAAGTGAATATAATACTTCATCAGGGGGATAAAAATATCTGCCGTTGGCAATGATATCTGCACCTACAAAGATTACTTTTCATGCACACTATTTCATGACTACAGTGAAAATTAACCAAGGTGTTTGGCTAAATGCTTCCCAATAACTTACAGTATAATCCAATACATGTTTCGTCCAGTTTGAGACTCATCAAGAGGATGCGTTTGCATCTCTGTGAGTTGTGACTGTGTTGAAATTAGGACAAAAAACCCTAACACTCCTGTGATTTAGTCGCATTCTACATTCAAAGTTTGTAAAAAGATGACGTTTAAGGCAGTATGAAGATGGTAGCAAATATAACTTCCAGAATGTACTTTTTTAACTAATCATAAGTATTAATTTACCTGATCTATAATTAGGATATGATGAGGCGATGACAATAGCTGGTTTTCTTAAATTGAACGAAGTATTCGAATTGACCAAAGCTACCTTTGGAAACCAAGTTAGAGTACCTGTTGATTCCCGTGTTGATCCAGACAATTGAGAGGCAGTTAAAAACCGACAATGGGTAAAACGTGCAGAAGTAAGTGTTGGTTTAAAATTTGTAGCTTTTAAATCACTGAACGAATTTTTTGTACGGAGAATCGAAGCACCTGACTTTAATGTTATTTGGCCCCCACGACGATACTTAGACTTTAATGACTGACAACTAGATGTTGGTTTAGATGGTTGAGCTGACTGAACTGCAGTAGTCAGAAGCTGATTAGCATGAGATGATAGTTGTAGAAATCCACCATTTTTTGTGGAAAATCGTGAAGACATAGGTTGTACTGCTGTAACTTTAGATGGGGAACCATCATTAAGATCGAAATGGGATGATTCAGTGGATGTAAGAGAACGTTTAGTCTGAATGTAGTTTTCCGAATGGCTAATAACACAGTTATTTGATGAAAATATACTACAGGTATCAACTTCAGAATCCGGTGCATCCATCTGCGATGAGTCTGAATAATTTGATTCAGTATGGAATAGAGGAAGAGGAATATGAAGATCAGAAAGTCTCTCCAGGTTGACATCATCATCTCCATCACAAATATTAGGACTGTCCACATGTTCCTTACAGAATACTTCGTCAATACTAGGTGTTGGAGCCACTCTGATATCACTTGAAATAGGTGGTGGGCTATCAGGACTACACAAATATGGTTTGTCAGTCATTTCATCAAATGAATCATTCCAAACACACTTATTTTGCTTGCTTCTCTCATGTAGATTGTCATGTTCTTTATTACCTGCATATATCAGAGAGAAAAAAGTAGAAATTAAACACAGTGAAATACATAATAATAATAAGAGGTAATAATCACTGATACTTTTGAGAGTAGCCCATGCTACAGTAATACGGAAAGTTACAACCCAATATCTTTGATACCCAGCCCATATGTGGATTAACCGCTGGATGCGTCCTACTGATGCTACTTTGGTGAGTATTAGTTACGACTATTTGGTCACGAGTTGACACAAGGTCAAGCAAAACAAATATGACAGCACACAACGATGACTGAATTAAAAGTTGGATGGAAGAAATCCAGAGATGAAGCTGTTAAAGGGCAAGGCTGTTGTAAGTGTGAGCTGACTGACTGGTTTTAACATAGAACTTTGCAAACATGTGCAGCAGTTAGAGCTGTCACTCTCCCTTCTTGTAGCACATAAAAACAAGAGAAAAGATTCACCAAAAGAGAGACAATAAACATAAGTGTGAGTCAGGGAAAAAGAATAGTAGTAATATAGAAGAACAATAGTCATACTGGATGGATTTGACAAATCACAAAGAGTGAATGCATCTACGCCAGCCATTGACAACCAACCATATCACCAATTGTTTTCATTGGTTCCTACCATCCAGAGGACCCCAAACACGACGCCAATCTACACCTCCTTACGTGGATGGCTTAAACTAACTTCATTGACTGATGACATGTTTTGGCTTGTTTACCACCATATTTTCCAAACTGATCCATCCTGTCAGCTAACATTTCCCGTCGAGGATGCATGAATGCATGCACAACACATGTTCTAACCCTCTCACTCAATCGATGTAACTTCACAACCAGCCAACCTTCTCATGTCTTCCACTTTCAATGACAATGTCTCTCTCACACCCATAAGGCAGGACGGAGACAACTGCTGCTAAGCAGTAGACACACACGTCCTTTCCCTGACAGCCAGTCGGAATTCACGTCTACTAAGCAAGAGATGGCGTAAGTTGGCAAATACTAAACAAGCCTTCTGTATCCATGCTCAGATTTCGTCAGCGATCAACCCACTGAAGCTGACTGATGCAACTTCCCAAATAAGTGAAGCAGTCGACACGCTCCACCAACCATTTCACTACCTATTTTTAAGCTAGGAGTCGATGTAGTCCAGTCGTGTAGCATCATCTTACAATCTTAAGTGTGAGCAATGTAAGAAAGTGAATGTGACCATGTTCTGGTGTGTAAGAGGTCGACTGACTATTAAAATCAGTGCATGTGTATATACTGAGATTTTCTAGTGCGGTTTACCGATCTATTTTATATTTGTTTTTATTGTATCCTTTAATTCCTACAGGAACATACGGCTTCAGCCGTGCGTCTCCATTGCGTTCGGTTCTCTGCTAGAGTCTTCACTTGGCTCAAAGTCTGCCCACACGTTTTCATCTTCTCTTCGCATGACCTCCTCCAAGACACCCTTGCCGCTCCCCTTTCGGGTTCCACTCGAGCAATGGCTTGTCTAGTGATGTCACTTGATGGTTTCCTCAAAGTATGGCCAGCCAATCCATCTCCATTTCTTCCTGCCTATTTGTTTCACAATCGGTTCATGCTGGGTTGGTTCGCTCATTGCCAGAGATCCCTGTTGCTGATCTTTTCTGGCCGGCCGGCCATCTGATCTTGAGTATTCAGCGAAGACAACTGTTAATGAAGATCTGTAGTTCGTTTGAAATGCTCTTCATGACGCACTGGCCAAGTCTCTGATCCGTATGTTAAGTAGCACTGACTGATTTCACATTGGAGTTGAAAATCCCGATCTTATTTTTGATTCTGAGTGCTGTTGACCTCCACACAGACTTGACGAGAGTAGTGAAAGCTTGTCTTGCTTTTCCGATTCTTGCTTTGATATCCTTGTCAGTTCTGCCTGTAGTTGAAACGATGCTTCCCAGGTAGGTAAAAGAGGTTGTTTCTTTCAGGTTCCTTCCATTTATGCTGATCGTTGTCTTTTGTTGTTGTTCTTGTCCAGGAATCTTCATCACCTCTGTTTTCTCTATGTCCACCTGAAGTCCTATCTTTGATGCTTCTTCTGCCAACTTGTTGCTTTTCACTTGCATATCTTCCAGTTTGTGAGAAATCAGACATATATCATCGGTGAAGTCTAGATCCTCCAAGTATTTTGTGTGGGTCCATTTTAGGCCTGTTTCCTCATTACCCGCCACTGTTTGTCGCATTATCCAGTCTACTGCAATCAGGAAAATCATTGGCGATAGTAGACAGCCAGCTTGTCTTACTCCTGTCCTCACTTCGAAGGATTCCGTAAGTTTCCCGTTATGGATTAATTGGCATGCACCATTGTCGTACAGCTGTTGGATGAGATGTATAATTGTCGGTGGCACCCCGTAGTAGCGAAGTAGTTGCCAAACGACCTCTCGATCGACGCTGTCGAAGGCCTTTTCAAAGTCGATGAAGTTGAGATAGAGAGGTGACTGCCATTCCAAGCTTTGTTCAATGATGATCCGTAGTGTTGCGACTTGGTCAATGCATGACTTGTTTCTCCTGAATCCAGCCTGTTCCGGTTGAAGTTTTTCATCCAGGTTGGCATGTTTGATTCTCTCCAGGATGATGCGACTTAGTATTTTGCTTGGGATGGACAGGAGCATAATTCCGCGCCAGTTCTTGCATTGACTTAGGTCTCCTTTCTTTGGTAGTTTGAATAAGTATCGGTCGGTCGGTCGGTTTTCGACATAGAACTTTGCACATATGTGCGGCAGTTCAATTCGCCACACTCCCTCTTTGTAGCACACAAAGCAAGAAAAGAAAATAGGAGAAATGCATAATAAGTATCCTTCCTTCCAATCCTCGGGTACCTTGCCTTCTTTCCACACCTTCTCCAGTAGTGACGTCATCAAGTCCGCTGTTGTCTCTGGGTCCATTTTCAATGCTTTTGCTGGGATTCCATCTGGTCCTGGTGCTTTTCCAGCTTTTAGCATCTTGATTGCCTTCAGGACTTCTGATTTCGTCGGGGGTTGGTGTTCACTGGTAGCTGTGTCTCCGTCGTTGGTATTGTTGGGTGCGTTGTAGGTGGTGGTCGATTTAGGAGTCTTTTTTTTTTAGTGTTTAGCCCAGTGTTTCCGTTGTCATCCTTCACCGGCTTGATTTGTGTCAAACGTTTGCCCGATAGGTACCTAGTTGTTTGGTAGAGTGTTGCGAGGTCTCTTTTGCCTGCAGCTTGTTCTGCTTCACTTGCCATGGTTTCATAATACTTTCTTTTGTCTTCTCTGGCACTCTTCTTTACTCTTTTGTTCAGTGTCTTGTAGTTTGCATTCAAATCCTGTTTTTGTTGCTCGTCGGTGCACTGGAGAATCTTTTGTTTCACCATCCCTCTCTCTTCTATCAGTCTCCAAGTGTCCGTAGAGAGCCACTGTTTGTCCTGTCTCTTCTTTCTGCCTAGAACTTTCATGCAGGTTTGACTCCACACTGTTTTCAAGTTGTTCCAGTGCTTTTCGACGCTGACCTCTTCGCTAGTGTTGATTTGTGTCTCGGCTGTCCTTTATGCTTGCAGTGAAGATGTCCTGGTCCTTCAGTTTTTGGGTGTTGAACTTGGCTTGTGGTCTATCTGCAGCTACTGTTTCTCTGAAAGCTTTTAATTTGATTTGGATTGTCCCTTGTACGAGGTAGTGGTCTGAGCCAACGTCTGCTCCTCTTCTTACTTTCGTGTCCAGTAGGCTGCGTCTCCACTTCCTTGAGATTGAGATGAAGTCAATTTGGTTTTTGGTTCGCCCAACTGGTGACACCATGTAGCCTTGTGGATATCCTTGTGTTTGTATACGCTGCCACCAATCACTAGTTCATTGAAGGCGCAGAAGTCGGCGAAGAGTTCTCCCTTTTCATTCATTTCTCCGAGAGCTTCTCTACCCATGAGTTCCCTTCCTGTGTTATCTGATCCCAGTTTGGCGTTCATGTCTCCCATTAGTATTTTAATGTCGCCGACTGGAGTATTGTCCATTGTTGCCTGTAGTTGTCTGTAGAATTCTTCTTTCTTTTCGAGGTCTGCGTTGTTTGTCGGTGCATAGCATTGTATAATTGACACTTTCCTTCCTTTGGAGTTGAATCTGGCGGTCATTATCCTGGGCGAGATCGCCTCCCATTGCATCAGGGCCTTCGTTGCCGTTGGTGACATCATGATAGCCACGCCCTCGGTGTGCATGTGGTTATCCTCTGGGTGACCGGAGTAGATCACTGACTCATCCGTTGACAATTTGGTGAGTCCATTTCCGTTCCATCTGCTTTCACATATCCCCAGTACTTGAATTCCGTATCTTTTCATTTCGTTTGCGATCTGGGCTGCTTTGCCAATTTCGTACATGGTGCGGACATTCCATGTCCCCACACAGACTTTTTCTTTTGGCGCAAGGAGGTTCGTCGTGCTGAAGATTTTGTAGCAGCTTTGTTTACAGGGTGGGGTTGATAGCCTCACGCCTCAGAAGGGGAGAGAGAGAAGGTCAGTGTTGCGTGACCGCAGAGCCCAGGGGACAACTGCTTGAGGCCGGTAACACGCGGCCTGCTTTTGGTTGTTTTTTCTTGTTTGGTGTGTCTCAGTAGCATATTTATCACTTCTGCCCTGTGCCACAGCAGCAGGAAGCACGGTCGTTGTTATTCCGGCATGATATTTTGTGAGTTTGTTTGAGTCATAGTATTGGGTTGGGTAGCTGCTTTTGTCTAACCGCTATCCAAACAACCTTTGTGGCATGGTAGGACCTACAGGAACATAAGTTCTAGCCAGTGTAGCTCGTTGGGTCATTGCGATATGCAAGCCCGACCAATACGTCAAGGTAGCAGCTATCGGTCGGGGTTTACCGATCTGCACACCTTTATTTGAAAGAAACTACTGGTTATCACTAGAAACCAGTGAAAATGAAAAAGCAACAATGAAGCAATGAGACAAGAAGTTTTTGAGACCATAAGAATATAACAACCAAATAATTGTCAGGAATGCATAATATATCACCCACATTCATTTAGAAGTTAAGGAGTATTACAACACTGGCATACGACGGCTTTCTATGGACATTAACGTATAGTCTTCTATCCTTTCTATTTTTACAGCCTACTACGTATTTTTATTGTCCATAAGTAAATCGGAATTTGTATGAGTAGTATATCACAAAGAGATAAAACAACAGAAATATTACTAATGAGTTACTGATCACTACAATTTATCCATAAATTCATGAGAAAAGAAGAAATATTTACGGAATTGGTGATCAAAATGAAAATAGGAGGGAAGCCCAGACTAGACAGAAGAATATTATTCTACTTAGGATTCTTAGCATAATCGGAATCAGGGTGACATTCAGTTAGTTAAGCCTACGAACTCAGAGACCAGTTTCGCCTGCCTTACGTTACTATTGACTCCATTACATATAAAACCGTTTATGACACGGTAACAGTTTAAGGTAGCACACCGCCTCAAAAAACCAAAAATAGAGGTAACTTGTGAGATGAGAAACAGGCTACCTAAGTGTCATTTAATCATATGACGGCTAACCTATAAACATTGTGCTTCGTTCCATCTAAGTGAGTACTTGCCTTCATCCAAGCAGGTGAACTCTCCAGAGGTAGTCGATAAGTTTGTGTATCGAGGTAGCCGTGTGACGGACGAGATCCTTAGTCGCATAGTAAAAGCCAGGGTGGTATGTACTGTTTTGGGGGAGCCCCCGGTGCCTTCGCGACGTTAGTGTTGTTGTCAGAGGTCACTTAACAAAGTTCTGATGTGCACAGCTTTGCTCAACGTCTGTGAAACGTGGATTCTTCGAAATGACAATTTTTGGAAACTCCCTGAGTCCAGTCATAACTGTCTTCGTAGAACTGCTTGTATTCTAGGACATTGTCATGTCATTCTAAACTCTCTCGCTGTAGATTGTCTTTTAGTAGCTTATGTCATCTTGGGATGCGTCGGTGGCACAGCAGTTAGGACGCTCGCCAACCATGCACATAGTTTCCAGGTTTTATCCACCTCGCTAAGCCAGAAACAAAAGTGGTAAAGAGGGAAGGTTGGGCATGAGGCTATCAACCCCATCTTGTAAAAAGAAACACCGCTACAGGAAATTCAAGCCTCTAGCTTGAAGCCCTATGTTCCACTGGGAAAGTGAAGGAAAAAATGCCATCTTGGGACACTCATATTAGTGGACTGGACATGTGATACGAATTAATATATACGTAAAACTTAGGCACTGATGTGGAGGGTAATTCCACAATTTGTTTATCAGATATATCAGTGAAACAGTATTATTCAGTGGATAAATTTTCAAACAATTTATTGTTCATAATCATATCATCTATAACTACACAACTTCAGGTTTATAGTTTTCTCTATTCCCTTCCATTTATCAAAGGGGATTTTGCATATTTCCAGGACAGGTGTTGAATCATTTCTGTTCAACTTATTTTCACTTTATTCGATAAATGGAGCTTCCGTTATCAATCCCACCCTTGACTATTATATTAGGTTTTAAAGCTGTCATCTTATCTCATCTCACTAAGTGGTTGTGTGTAACTGTAAGTGATGTTGTAACTCAGGACTTTCCTTATTAGGGTCAGCTAATCTAGATTTTGCTTGGTTTTTGTGCTCTGCTAATTTGATTCACCCTATGCTACTACTTCGACCTGAAAATTACTGCAGAACATTAGATACACTAAATTATTCGGTTTAGTGGGTTCCATGGGATCCTTCATCCAACATCGTTTGTTTTTAAGTGGGTTTGAACGTCACTTTTAATTCTGCATTGTTAAGGATTCTATGTAAGTTGCTCGAGGTTATTTCTTTGAGTGGAAGCATTACTGATGACTTAAATTCATTATTGCTGTTGTCATTATTCTGAGTATTAGTAATGATAGCATTTATGACATGCTTGACAAAGAATTGCAGAATAAACTACATTATCTTCAGTAACTCGAAAGACGGAGTTGTATCTTTATGTCCATGCACAAGTGACACGCTTTGAAGTGTAGTATATGGTTCCAGAAATGGTTTGAGTCGCAACTATTGCGTGCACTTTTCTGTTGCAAACATCTATCATTTGTCCAACTACGTGATGAACACGATCATGAAACATTTCACATTGCTCAGTGTGAACGACAAATGACAATGGGCAGTTAGCAAGCTTGTGTAGTCACATCAGGAAGTATTTGAGTAAGGCACCGTTTTCTAATTTGGAACTCCACAAAACCCGTTAACTACTTCGTAAACATCAGAATATTTAGCCCCATTAGACATGTCTTTTAGTGTCAGATCTACAGGCGATTATAGATACTGCTGCCTAATTATAGTAAATTAACACAAGAGCTGTAATTAAATCATGTCCACAATAACTGGACTTAACATAAAATATGGCTACGCGCATACTTCTGTCAAATATCAGTTAGCCAACGCCTAGAAAATGATATTTCGAAGTAATAAACCCATTGGATAAAACCAAATAGCTGATTTCATATTGACAGAGAATATTAAGACAAGAACAAACCTTTCTCTTTCTGACCAATAGCTGTTCGTGCATATCTACCTAAGGAGGTTCCAGACAGCTTCGAGGCGCTTTCCGAAGATAATGGCTGCTCAGAGTTTGTCACAAATGATTCCTCGCCAATAACTTCTTCCCGTACGTCCAGAAGATCCGCAGAGTCCATCAAAAATAGTGCACCGTAGGAATCATTGTTTGAAATCTCGGGGTATATTTCCGCATTATCAAGTGAGAAATCGGATTGTAAATCGACGGACGAGTAGCAGTTGGCAGAAAAGTCGCTGTTTAGCTCATTTTTCATTGAGGAATCATCAAAAAATGTATCAATCATCACTTTCTCGACTCAACCGAAAGTACCGCGGAAAACCAGGCACAACTTCATTCAAAAGACGTTTACAGAGGTTTAAATAGCTATTGGATTGAACAAGTTGACAGTATTAAATAAAACTTACGGGTAAAGTCTGACACCAGAAAATAAATTAAATTCGGGAGTTCTGTGAAGAAGACACCTCAAATATGATTGTTGCTCTGACCGTGATGAGCTGACCCAATATTCTGGATGAAGAAGCCTGGAACCTAACCTCTGGAAAAATTGCAAGAATTTAAACACGATTCTCCAAGACTCCTACCCCTGCTTTTCCGAGAGAGATGAATCAGCGTTATTTGTAAGTCATGTATCAAGCGTAGTGATTGTATCATTTCTGCAGCCACAGCATTTTGCACTTCAAAAAGAAAGCGAAATATTTGATAAAAGTTTGATTTCGATTCCTTACTTGACAGATACAGTTCCAAATTTGACCAATGTGCGCAAGTATCTAACCTATGATTCAGAAAGGGACGACAGGTTAAGCACCTACGTCCTTCTGCAAGTCTTGTGTTAAATACATTCATTCGAATATGACTATCCCTTGACTAAGCACACATAAGTTTAGCAGTAATTTTCTTTAAATATCAATGTATTGTTCTGCACAAGTGAAGTGCAGAGTTACTTAAGTACAATGGATGGTTATACTCAATTTAGCTCTTCAACGTGTCATTCTCATTTCGATCTCCACGAAGCAATAAATTACTCTACTTAATAACAGTGCATAGGAAATAAAAACCTAGATATTAATCTCTTTAATCCCTTCACACTATCTAAGACCGATTTTCATATAGATAGTTAAATTAATATTGGATTACTCACTAGTGAAACATAAGCCTTCTCACAAACGGTTATTCACTATGGAAGCAGCTGATAACACAACACGCTAGCAGCAGATAGATTTTTCTGTGGGCCCCGAAGGCGAATAATATGTTTATCTGATATTTCAGGGTAATCAGAAGATTACTAAGCATAAACCATTTTCTTTAGCGCCTTATTCCTTTTTCTATGAAATTTTATTAACAGTGCGAATGCTCTAATAAGGATCAGATGGACAGTTTGCACTTCAGCTAAACTCAAGATGCTATCCCATGGGCCATACACAAGTTCGCCAAACATCCTACAGGTCACCGTATTCAACAGGTTCTAGTCCTTCTAGCCACTTCTCTCTGAAATGTTACTTGTATACTTCACAATAATCCTTCTACCTAATTACTATTATACTCTATTTTATCTCAACTTCCTAGGACTTTAATGAAGCTGAAATTTTTTTCCTCTTCTCATTTACACCCTTTTCTCGCGTAAAGTTCGGTTGCTCTGATGATAAAAACAACAACACTCATGTTTGAGAATAAATATATTTTCATAGAAAGCGTCATAGTTTTCCATGGTAAGACCAATATGGTTAGCATCATACATTGCAAATGTGTATTATCATTTCAAGTACTACATAGCTTCTTGTATTTATCTTGTAAATATACTTTTAATAATGTATTATTCATAATTGCATTCTATACCATTTTGCAGCTGCGCCAGATTTTCTTCAGTTCCTAAAATAGCGTTCAAGCATTTGAAGGCATAGCACTCACACAAATATATGTTGTTTATCGATTGGTCATAACTATCATCGGGAAATGGAACGAATTTCGGGTTGTCGCTCAACTTCGATGGTGACCTTCGTGAAATATTTACAAATTAACATTTATAAGAATCTGTTCTGATTGCTTGTACTATAACTCAACAATATGAACTTTTTGAAAAAGTGACAATGTATACTAATTAACAACTGTTATTCGCAACATAATTGATCGTGCCTGTAAAAATGGCATGCATTTCATGTAAACTTACCCGTTTAAACGAAATATATATTATTATTATCTGCTCACTGCATGGTATCTGACCAAACAGCAGTCGACAGCAGAGCATATTAGAATGAAATCAGACCCTTAACACATTTAAAAAAAATTATATAAAATGCCTTGGTCATTGCCCGATGAGACAGACAGTAATACTACATGAAACGATTGCAGAAATATTTGGTTGGAGTCATGCGGAGTGTCTACATTCATGCTGCGGGTGAGACCAGACATGAATAACAGCGTGTTACTATTTAAGATACACATAGTATCGGTTGGCTGGAGGCTATCGGCAGGGCAATCTAGATCTAATTTTCGTGCCTGCTGGCGCTCGTCAACGAGGCGTGCATGCTACTAACTAGCTACAGCAGGTCAGACGACGGAGGGAGATCCGTGGCACCTCGAATATATCAAATTCTAAGGGTCTAGCAATTCGCCTCCTTGAGAACTATTGCTAAATCGATGTTGTGGTGTATACTTAAAGGCAGCAACATCCTACCTTGACAGGCACTTTGAGCTGTCTTTTGGGATATCTCAAAACATTTTAATGCAAACGGCTTCGCCACTCTTTGCGCAAGTTATCATCGATACTTCCAAAGTACTGAAACTGCCAACTCTGCTGAACATTTGTAATACCTGTACACCACACAGTACGTACTATAGACGCTGGAGCCACTTGATAGGTGGTTAGCGACTAGGATATAGAGAAGGCGACGGCGACTCGCCAGAGGGGTCGTACATTTTCTTTGAGCCTTCTGAGGTTTATTATCTCTGCTGCAATTTTATGAACAACATGTGTCCTTCCAATGCCAGCTACTTTTTTCTAACTCAATCTTTCGCTTCATGATCATTTTGGTATAAGAGTCGGTCCACTAAAATTACTGAGCAATCAATTTTTTCATCCGTCAAACGATTCATATTTACTGCATTTTGTCTTGGTTTAAACATCCAACTGCATTCGTGAAGGGTGCCCTACTCTCACACACATTTTCTAAATGTTTCAAGGTAGTCCTAAGTATGAGCGACCCAAATGAAGGATGGGATTAAATATACGTGATGGCTTTGATGAGCCAATCAGAATAGCGCATGGTAAATAAGCGGGGCTAGGGACAGTGTAGACGAATTACACCGCAGGTTCCATCGAAATTTGGCATATCATTACTGTTTGGAAAATATGCTGTTAGGTAGAAATACATGTAGGTGTTGTGGAGTGATGCATTTACAGAGCTCTACAGATGCCGAGGTTATAGCGGCATAAAGTCAGTTCTAGAAGGTACGCCATTCCTTTTTTATTTTATGGATGCTGTGTGTACCTTGTTCGCTAGATGCAAGTTGTCTTTGACCTAAATTTCGGTCGATTTGGAATAACTGAGTCTTGAAAAGATCAGATGCGCCAACAGCCTTCAAAGCAGAAAATTCAGAGGTGTCTGCAGTGCAGAGACATAACACCATATGAAATGGACAGTGTGATCTAGGTAATTGGTAGAGTGAGTGTAAGTGTTCAAGTTGACGAGACTGTACTTGTCAAAAAGGAAATAAAATGGCTGTAGTTCAACTTCCAATCAGCAATGAGTGTTTGGATTGTGTGACATTAAACTCCAGAAGATACCTAATCGTGATGCGAGTGCTTTACTGCAGATTATCCAACATTTAGTGTTACCATATCAACAGAGTAGCTATAGCCAACTGTCATCTCTGGATTCTACAATACAGTTGAGCTTGTTAATCCTTTTGATAGGACACACATAAATCCCATCGAAAGTTTATGGTGTCCCTTAAAAATAGGTTGAAAGCAGTGGATGAGTCATGAAATAGTGTGATACATAGTTAACTGGACGAATTTGTCTGACCTATCATTAAGGACTCCTACAGGAAATTGGAACGTACAATAACGTTAAGCTGTGTAAGCATTTTTAACATTACATTTCTATAAACCTTTTTAAAGCAGACGCCATTTTTTCGGGCTTATGTGACCTGTTGACAGATGTTTATCATGGTCCTTAAGAGGGCCGTACATTTTGGGGCGCTTATGTTTAGAGTCACCCATAGCAACCTACTTTGAATATCTTGAGTGAAATGTAACTAATACTTCCCAAGTAGGGAGGCATACTTCTGACAGGACATTATTGCCCTAAGTGGCACATTACCGCTCATTGAACCGCTTTCAGATATTAAGCAAGGAACGAATGTCTTTTAAGGCCAAAATTGTTGCAATACGATGAAAATAAAATTTTTCTAGTAAAGCTACTCTTATTATTCATAATTTGGTGAGCTCATTTACGTTCTTAATCCATCATCGATTTAATTGCAGCTTAGTGCAGTTCATTTTGGCTTGACTTATGCGGCATGTTAGTTGAAATTTGGCTTGGTAAATTTTGTTGTGGATAAGTTTTAATTAAGCTGTGTTTTATGTTTTTGGACTGATAGGAATACTCATCTTTACGTGCACACATTTCAGGATCTCTCATGTCGTGGGAACTGTTGCTCTACAGGTGTTCTGTGTCTGCATGAATCATCTTCCCATGCTCTTTTTGAATTTACTCGCGTTCTTCACAATATCCACACATCCATACTCAAAAAGGATTTTATTGTCGCCTGGAACTATATATAGAATTCACTTTTAGAATCCACAACCCGGAACTTTATGACACCCTTTCTAATCAAGTGAGACTATGGATTTTATCCCCGGGCAGTGCTATTAAAGGAAAGTTTGACATTTTATTTTGCAGTATTTAGCTGTTTATCGTTGTTTTTGATGCTTCGATAATACAACAAGCTTTTTTCATATCCTAAAGACTCTTCTGGATATTGTGAAAATTCTTGTTTCTGTAATGGTTAAGTCTGTAAAACGTGTAAGTACTGTTAAGGGACTGAGATCTAATACTCGTCAGCCATCTGAAGGCCTCAGCTCCATAGACGATTCTACACTTTTGATACCAGACACACCCAAATCTATGGTACATGATACCCTACAGGAACTGATACATAATGCGGCGCGTAGCAAAAATGATTTGATGACACTTCAGACAGCGTCGATCGAGAGGCCATTTGGCAACTACTTCGCTACTATGGGTCGCCACCGACAATTATACATCTCATCCAACAGCTGTACGACAATGCTGCATGCCAATTAATCCACAATGGGAAACTTACGGAATCCTTCGAAGTGAAGACACAGGAGTAAGACAAGCTGGCTGTCTACTATCGCCAATGATTTTCCTGATTGCAGTAGACTGGATAATGCGACAAACAGTGGGCAATGAGGAGACAGGCATAAAATGGACTCACACAAAAAACCTGGAGGATCTGGACTCCGTCGGTGATATATGTCTGATTTCCCACAAACTGGAAGACATGCAAGCGAAAAGCAACAACTTGGCAGAAGAAGCATCAAAGAAAGGACTTCAGGTGGACATAGAGAAAACAGAGATGATGAAGACTCCTGGACAAAAACAACAACAACAGATAACGATCAGCATAAATGGGAGGAACGTGAAAGAAACAACCTCGTTCACCTACCTACCTACCTGGGAAGCATCGTTTCAACTACAGGCGGATGGAACTGACGAGGATATCAAAGCAAGAATCGGTAAAGCAAGATAAGCTTTCACTACTCTCGTCAAGTCTGTGTGGAGGTCAACAGCACTCAGCATCCAATGTGACTTGGCCAGTGCGTCATAAATAGCATCTCAAACAAACTACAGACCTTCATTAACAGTTGACGTCGCTCAATACTACTCAAGATCAGATGGCCGGCCAGAAAAGATCAGCAACAGGATGAGATCTTTGGGAGCGAACAAACCAGGAACCGATTGTGAAACAAATAGGCAGGAAGAAATGGAGATGGATTGGCTGGCCATACTCTGAGGAAACAATTCATCAAGTGACATCACTAGACAAGCCATTGCTCGAGTGGAACCCGAAAGGGAAGCGGCGAGTTGGTCGTCAGTGCGAAGGTGGGTGACTTGGAGGAGGTCATGTGAAGAGGAGATGAAAACGTGTGGGAAGACTTTGAGCCAGGTGAAGACTCTAGCAGAGAACCGAACGCAATGGAGACGCACGGCTGAAGCCCTATGTTCCTCTAGGAATTAAAGGAAACAATAATAATAATTATCAGAAATCAATAGCAGATCTACAGAGCAAGTGTGACAGTATTACACCCCTCACGCAACTAATTGACCCATGACAAAACATCTGTCTACAATCCCTTATCAAATCCGAGCGCGCAATTGACTATTTGTCTGAAGAAGCTGTAAAGTAGTTTATATCTTCACATAACGTCCTGACCTATAACATTCCAGCCAGAGAGCCAACTGCCAAACTCAAAACTTCATGTATAAATGCTTGTAATATGTCGCAAACAGAATGTCAGT
Organism: Trichobilharzia szidati; assembly: GCA_944472155.2. Taxonomy (NCBI): domain Eukaryota; kingdom Metazoa; phylum Platyhelminthes; class Trematoda; order Strigeidida; family Schistosomatidae; genus Trichobilharzia; species Trichobilharzia szidati. The sequence continues at coordinate 18,612,970 of OX235271.1, forward strand.
TTTTGCGTCTTCATAAGAAATCTGCAAACCACTCATGTCCGCTGCTTCTCAAGTTCAGGTCTATTGAAGAATCTAGGAACTTTGTGAAATCTGGTAAGATAATAGGCTCTTCAAGAACCTACACTAGCATGAGGGTTCCACCCGATTCAAGACTCAATGATGATAACCCTAATAGGACGACTGTAGATGATGTTCCGTGCGTTATTCCATCTGGCGGTTTACCTGATGACCGTGTGCATCAGACATTTTAGCAGGCACTGACAAATATTAGCCAAGTATTATATAAAGACACTGATGCTGACAGTGAAATGGTGAATAGATGAGTCAACAGAGCGTAATGTTTAAATACATAGTTTGCACACTAACACAAACGTCAAGAGCCGGAAAACATCAAAACCCGTCCCACAGTTGTTCCACCAATCTCCGTATAAGTTGGTTACTCCTCAGTCTGATAATCCATCCATTGTGAAGTACCAGTCGAATGAAGCTACCCAAGTCATCAAGTTATCTGGGCGATATGACAAACATCCCATTATCATTAGGAAAACTAAAACGTAGGTGGTGTCCAAGCAGGAGAAACTCGACGCAGTATGTGCTGGCTGCACTGTTAGCCATCATCAACCAGTTAATCACAAGAAAGAGGAAGACGGAGTTAATAAGTTACTTAACCCAGAGCACGAAAGACCTTTGATATTATAGAGACGGAAGCACCTCAAAGCCATCATTCTAACAGAAAGTCAAACATGGTAGACCAAGTTCCTAGAGGTAGGCCTAATTAGCCTCAGATGGAAAGCCAACTGAATCCGACCAATAATTCTAGACAAAAAATACAGAGAGGTGGCCGGTATCATTCTCCTCATCCACTACACAAACCCGGTGCCAGTGAGACGTCTTCAAATGTTCTATCAAATGAAAATATCAGAAACTCCGACAAACATCGGCAAAACACTATATTCAGTAAGCCAAATAAGTCAAAGAGAGGAGGAAACGATCCATATGCTGATCAGTAGACTTGGTGGAGGTCACAAATGTGAATCACTCCGATCTGCAGGACAGCAACATGCATTTTTTGACACCTCGAGAATTAAACATTAGTCTAGATCATTAACAAAAATTAAGGCTGTACAGATCTAAATTATAAGGGAAGATGCTTTCGCTCCTACCATCTACAAGCCTGTTCAGATTCTTGTCAAGATGCTACGCCATGGACTCTACAGAAATTCGTGAGGCATCTTACAGGTCAGTCTGTACGACGGGTTCTAATCTTCCAGATCTATGAATTCACTTCTCACTGAAATATCACTTATCTACCTCACGATAGTCTTTTTATTTACGCACTGTCATGCTCTATTTTACCTCAACTCCCTAGGCCTTTATTAAAACTAAAACTTGTTCATATATGTTGTTTCCTTAAATTCTAGTTGATTTAATGAAAAACAAAACAACACCAATGTTTGAACAAAGCTATATTTTCATCGAAAATGTTATAATTTCGATGCTTTGACCAATATGGTTAGCATTAAACGTTGCAAACGTGTACTATCATTCCAAGGAGTCTCCAACTTCTTCTTGTATATATCTTGTAAATGTACTTTCAATGATGTGTCATCCATAATTGTATTTTATACCATTTTACAGCTTCCCATGATGTTCTTCTTTTCCTGAAATAGCTTTCAATCACGTGGCGGCACAGTACTCACCCAAATATACTCTGTTTACTGGTTGACCATAACTATCAGCAGGAAACGGAACGAAGTTCGAGTTGTCGCTCAACTTTGGTGGTGACCTCAGTGAAGGGTTTACAGTATAAAATATCCAATATCGTTTTTACGAGCTAGTATAAACCAATTTGATTTCCTTGTGCTCGCCTCTTGATTGTAAGGTATAGGTTCCTGATCTTCGGTAAACTTCTGTGCAGCTCGTCCCGCCACTCGACTGTCGTAGCTTTGGTTGACTCCAAAAGGAATGTTGCTGGGATTAATTATATGTGGTTTTTAGTATGAGGTGCGTTAAGACTGTTACTACTGTGAATGGAGTTGATCCTTTCACCAGTTAGTCCTTCGGTATCGTCGTCATTAGAAAAGAGATAATAATAATGATAGATCTAATTAGTGAAGGTATTCAGACTAACAGACAGGAAAAGAATAAGAAAACGTAACTAACAGTCAGTCAACCGGTATATATATATATATTTACCGGTAATAATTATAATAATAATAGGTGTAGTTAAAGCTGTCAGGAGAGTAAGACGGAAGAGAATGTAAAGAAGTTTAATTGTCTACCCCTGAATGGTGTATACGATTTTAAGGGGATAGGCCATTTGGACTCAGTCCTTGTGTCGCTGCACGATTGTCCAGCATTCGCTTAAAGGCGTCCATAGACGGTGCCATAGCTACATCTGCCGGTAAGGAATTCCAGGGATGGCAAATCCGCAGAGAAAAGAAGTGGGAGTGCACCCGGGTCCTTGCCCTCTGGTGAGCTGTCATACTGGGATTTACACGATGAAGCCTACACCTACTCAATGGCAGAACACCTTTGTTTGGGTGATTCTGATCATTTGTTATTTTGTAGGCTGTAATCAAATCCCCCTGAACCGACGGTAGCTAAGTGTGAATAGGCCTAATTTCTTCAGCCTCTCATCATTTGGTTTATTTCGGAGACCAACCACTCCTTTTGTTGCCTGTCGTTGAACTCTTTCCAAGAGGTTGGTGTCTCTTCTAAGCAGTAGGGGTGCAATAATATTATGCACTTCAAGGTGTGGTCTGACGTATGTTTTGTACAGCCTTAGAAATAGCTCAGGGGCAATTGCACCTAACTGTCTATGTGTAAAGTGTATGGCCGCATATGCCCTCGCTACATCCCTCGTGCGTCGGTGGCATAGCGGTTAGGACGCTCGCCGACCATTCACAGGGTCCGGGGTTCGATCCCCGGCCGACGCACTCCTTTACCTCACTAAGCCAGAAATAATGCTGGTGAAGAGGAAAGGTTGGGCATGAGGCTAGCAACCCCATCCTGTAAAATAAACACTGCTACAGAAACTTCAAGCCTGTTGCTTGAAGCCCTATGTTCCACTGGGGAACGTGAAGGAAAAAAAACATCCCTCGTGCAATTTACGCTTGTGTCCACTTTTCCGTCAAAACTAGACCTAAGTCGCGCTCCGACGTTGAGCAGGACAAGCTTTAATTGCACAGGGTGTAACTTGCATTCTGCAGTCTACAGGTGCGTAACTTCACTACTTTGCACTTTTTCAGGTTGAAAGTCATGCCACTGGCCACCGCCTAATCTTCTAGAAGCTTTAGATCTACCTATAGCCTTTCTGAGTCCCCCGGGCACTTTATTGCCCTCCATATCTTCACGTCGTCAGTGTATAGAAGAGTCGGACTACTTGGATATACGTTGAAATTTTGAACTTCCTGTCTCATTTGATTCATTGCATTGCGGAGATTCCATTATCAAGCGACATTTCCTGGTAAAAGTGCAGCAGATATAATGCAATTCAAGAATATTATGCCGCTCATATTATGCACGTCAGAAAAGTTTTTTAATGGGAAATTTTGTTTAAAAGTTGGATAAGAAACAAAACCTGTCAGTAAGCCAACATCACAAAGGACATCGACGCCACAATCAGCAAGGATATGCAATAAGGCCAGTCGGCATTATACTCTTGGATTGCGTTACACAAGCTGCACTTTTACCAGATAATATCTCTCAGTACTGATATCCGCGGAATTTAATGGCCCAGAGGAGGCAGTATATTGGTCAGGTGAACATAAACTTCTGGATTTTCGTAAAATCCAGAGACGCGGCAATACCCACAGGATAAAGCAGGTGGCGCTTCTCCAAATGAGTGATAAACCAAATAGTCACCCGCTGCGTACTCGTTTCGCCCACGTTCACGTGAACTTGGTTGGTTCCCATTCGTACTTAAATGGATTCACTTGCTTATTTACATGCGCCTCACTCTGATCCCACTCAGTGGACAGAATTCCTACGAACGGTAATGCTTGTTATCCAAGCACCAACATCAAAATTAAGCGACAAGGCTGAAACATAAAATTCTCACTGCACACCTGGGCGAGTCAGTTCTTCCTATAAGCAGTCAAAACCCCACCCAGTAATTACAATTCAGACTCATCCTCCGCTGCTTGGATATGATAGACCAGTCGATCTTCAGGCATAGAGTTAAGCTTATAGTGTCCAAAGAGTGACTTTACTGCATGTCCTTGCCAGTAGTAACATAGTAGTCCGTTTCTGTACTGGTTAAAGGAAAAGTCGCATTTTTGATATTTTTAAAATGAGACTTTGCATTAGAATTTTTTCTCGTGTACATAATGCTGGTGGCGTTGTATTCTTGAAACGTATTACATTTGCTGCACTGTTATCG
>OX235271.1:18617851-18655600 GCA_944472155.2 Trichobilharzia szidati
GAGGCAACAGATCGTTTATTAAGGAAAATCAACACATTTATAGATTTTAATGTACATTATTGTAGGTTAATGTTAGTAGAAAATACAGTCTTTTGATTGGTTGTTTCTCACAGAAAGTTAACCTTGCATCTCTTTGTGGCTGACTGTGTCAGATCATCCATATGCTAACTGTATCCGCCCGCCTACGCAAAGCCTTTGTTCTCATTTTCTCACCACCAATATTGAGGACATAAACATTGACGTCAATTACTGTCTACCACCTTTGGCTAGCAACCAGCTCTCATCACAGTATGACAGTATTTTGTATTGATGTTGTGTAGTATAAGCAGTTGTGCGCTTTTTAGAACATTTGAGATACAACCTGGTAAAAGTTGTCAGCTATGATTCCCCAGTGAGTGAATACAGGTACATCCAGATGACGAGTCCCGAATAATACGAAATGCGCATCCTGGATTCCACTGCTAGTCACCATCCACCAATTGAAAGTCAGTAGGTTTAAACTATGCAGCGAAAATGTGTCCACTGATTAACTGGGTTCAATCACTGAAATGAAATTTCATACAACTGGTTCCCTTGATAAATTTCGATAAAGAAAGGAAGACGAAATTTGCAGTATAAAATGATATCATTCTATTTCACAGGTTCTCGTCAGCTGCAGACTACCTGAAATTACAGTGGTTATATAAATGATAATAACATACTTTAATGTTTGTAATGTTATGTTATGTTCACCTAAATGAGATCCATCCAAATATCAAGTTCACCATGGAATATGAACATAATAATGAGTTCAATTTCCTGGATCTAAATGTAAAAAGAACAATCGAAGGCATGATTGAAAAGTCCATCTATAGAAAAGAAACCTGGACTGGACAATATCTTCACTATAACAGCTTTTGTCCCATAAGCTATAAACGTGGATTAGTGAGGACTTTGTACGACAGAGCCAGTAAGCTACGTTCACCAAACAAGGTCGAAGAAGAACTAGATTTCATCGAGAAATGCCTGAGGAAAAACGGATACCCTAAAGGATTTATACAGAAATATAGCAGAGAAAAAGATAAGAAAGAAAAGCACCCAACTGTAGAAAAGAAAAAAGTGTTTATTTGTCTCCCATTCAAAGGAGATGCAGTGTCACAAAAGATCGACAGAAGACTGAAAGTTGCAATAAATAAAAGCTCCCTGGCAGCTAAACTCAACATTATACAGCACCACTCCTTCTATAAGACACTCAAAACTGGATAAATACCCTACTGATGTCACCTCCAACTGCGTTTATGAATTTACGTGCACTTGCGGGGGCAAGTACATTGGAAGGACAGAAAGAAGGGCTTCTATCCGGTTTTCTGAACATATTCCAAGAAACCTATGCCTGAAAGGAAGTAAATATTCTCAGAGTGCAATTACCAAACATATTGTTGATACCAGACATCTCGTAGAGATTTCTAAGTCCTTCAAAATATGAAATAGACAAAGGACAGCAAATTTACTACGATTTGCCGAAGCGATCGCAATCAAACGATCCAACCCCTACAAGACTTATGCATACAGAAAGAGAGTATGATTAACCTCTCACTGCCTTGGTAACTGAATTTTGATTTTGATATTGATTACATTAATTGGTCATCTAATTCAGTGATCTCAACTCACTGAACAAATCTTAATCTCATAAACTGTAACTGCCTTTGATTTTGGAGTTGCTATGTAAACCTACAAGCTAAAAATGTTTATGTTTATCAGTCCTTCTGTCTTACCCCTCCCGGCCCCCCTCTTTTCAACTTTGAAAGTGTATAAATTGATGATGATAACTTGAACTAAAAATTGTAATGCTTTCATTCTTTTTTGGATGCGTCAATTTTATCTCTTCTCTACTACCACTCAAACATTAAAGTATGTTATTATCATTTATATAACCATTGTAATTTCAGGTCGTCTGCAGCTGATGAGAACCTGTGAAATAGAATGATATCATTTTATACTGCAAATTTCGCCTTCCTTTCTTTATCGAAATGAAATTTAATTTGTTATATACTAACTGTAAGATCAATTCAATTCCCATCTTTGAATCATGTCAACCTGTCCCGGATCAGCCTAGTCTAGTTGCAACCCAATTATTCATTCCTAACGTGTCAATCTCCCCTTGTTTAATGAACTGTGTGTGTTTTTTTTTTACATCGATCCGTTTAGTCAGACCGTTGAACTCATGACCCAATCAGAGTATTTTATGAACTGTTATTTTTGCTGACCCATGTCTTACTTTGGACTATTCTGTCGAGTTTATCTTATTTATTGAACTTCATCTGTATCAGCCTACCTGGTTAAGTAGCCAATTAAATTCTATCTTTGTGCCTATGCTCTGTCTATCTCTTAACCGCTCTCTGTTCTATGCACTGCCTTACTTGGGTTCATTCTTCTACTGACTGCTTACCTGAACGGTCATGTCTGATTCCGGCTAGTTCGAAATTTTGGCTTTAACTTTATTCCGCTCTGATAGCGGTACCTTGATTTCTGTTAAGCGTTGTGCTTTGTACTCTTGAAACCGTTAAGGTTTGCTGTTATATATATAATTATTGATTTGTTTATTAATAGTACCGTAGAAACAGTGACCGGCTTCTTGTTTGTTCTTGACCGGGATAGCCTTTATCTACGCGTGACTTAATTTCAAGCGATATTGCGCTTACACTCACAATGAACTAAAGATCGGATTTCAGTGCTTACATCAAGGGTTTCTTGAAGTCACCGCTCTCATTACTGAACAGTGTTGGGTAGAGTAGAATTTTAAAGTCAATCTGAACGAAGAATATTCTCTTCAATCATTTCTCCTCTTCAGGTTCGTACAATTATACCATATTATAATATTTGTTGGCGTTACAATAATGATAGTCAGTTATGCGGCGGATGCATTTTTTCTAACGTAGAATAACAGATTAGTTAAGGGGAGTCAAAGTAAATAGTAGTATTTGTGTGACAAACGTGCTGTGGGCTAAAATCGATTACAAAATATTGTGAAATGGGAGACAATGGTGATGGTGATTAGTCATAATAGATTCGTAGAATTTGGGCTATGAAAAATCGGTAAATTTCAAGGTTATAAAAGGTGTCAGGTGAGTGGCTAGTACAAATTAACATGTATTAAAGAGGCGGAGATAGTAAGACTGCAGTGAAAGGTTCATCATGAGATAACCAATGTGTGAAAGGAAACAGGTGGAGGTATACATTGAGAAAGAGATAATATCACTAATAATAAGCAAAGAAAGAAAAAACCAAGAGGGTTAAGTGTAAGAAGCACTCTTAGTGAGAAGACGAAACACTATTCCAAGTATGGTTATGGTAGGAACAGTGTCTGGAAATGTTTTTAATTTTGGATACAAAGTTCCGTTTAAGTCGATCTTATTGCAACAGCTTCAGCTATGTGTAGGAGACTTAAGCGAACTGTACTTCATAACAATTTCGGAATTTGGTATATAATCTTGAAGGCTATGTTGGCGCCGATGCGATGTCTAGTATCGACCAGGTGTGATATAATCGAGCTTCTTATGCATTCAATTTTCACCCTAGCTGAACGAAGCTGGTAAGCGTTCTCGAACCCGTAGACGAACTTGCCTAATCGTAGTAGGAAAAGATTTAGAGATGGCTGGATCAAAATTTCAAGTCTTAAAATCTTTCACAAGGATACAAAATCATCCAAACATTCGAGGTAGCTAGAGGATAACGCTTCAGCATTTGAAGTAAAGGGTGTTGGACATGATTTTTCAGTGAGAAAGCCATCACTCGCTCACTAAGTAGTGAGTACATTCCGTTGATGAGCTCCAAACAGGATGAAATGCGAATGATGGATTCTACTGTTAAACAAGTTAACATTGAGTTATTAATCGTGATAATATCCGGGCATCGATTCAAGGAGTATTTTTTTTTCGTTCACGTTCCCCAGTGGAACATAGGGCTTGTGGCTTGAAGTTTCTGTAGCAGTGTTTATTTTACAGGATGGGGTTGCTAGCCTCATGCCAAACCTTCCCTCCTTGCCAGTTCTATTATTGGCTTAGCGAGGTAAAGGGGTGCGTCCGTGGCCGGGGATCGAACGCCGGACCATTTACATGGTCGTCTAGCGTTCTAACCGCCATGCCACCGACGCACAGGATAATGCAATCTAGTGGCAACATTATTGATTGAATAAGTAATAAATGTCGTCACAAATTAATACCAGTTAGAGGACCATTGAAAACCAGAGAGCACTGGTTTGAAATTCTTCACTTCACAACCCCACCAACAATGGTATCCGGGACCTTCTGGTTACCAGGCTAAGCTCGTTAATCATTCAGTCACTTGGATCTGATAGGAAACGGCTAAAAACCACTAGTCAGTATTTTTTTGAACCAGTGGTTGCTGAATTCATCTTGTGGATCCGATGACCTTTGACTTCACTGTAAAATTTCATCATCTTTTTTGTGTAACCTTTGTCCTTAACAAAACAATCAGATTTGTTCATTTGTGACTTAAATTCCTGAGGTTTTGTAAATCTATATATACTACATAGTTTGTCTAATAAACGATCTTCGTAGTCGTCCTGTTAGTTGTTGTCTTCGTTATCGTTTCCGGTCTGTCGGTCGGTCGTACCCTGAAAGTCGTAGACCAGTCTTTGTCTTTTGATATTCCCTGCTTGTACACAGATCAGGAACTTGGTATGCTTGCTACGAAAAGGATTTCCAACAAGTTACAGAATTTTGTCAACAGCTGTCTCCTTCACTGACGCCATACTGAAGATCAAGTGGTCAGCCAGCCAGAAAGAATTAGTAACAAGAAACTCTACAGTCGAACAAACCAACCAACAGCTTATCGCTCAACAAATATGTAGTAGAAAATAGAGATGGTAGGGCATAAAATGAGCACAACATCAAATGATACCGCGCATCAGCCCATAGTTCGAGTGAAACCCCATCGGGGAGAGACAAGTTGGTCGTCCTAAGGTGACATGGAGTAGATCGTATGGCGAGGAGAGGATGAGGGATAATTAACAGTCGTGGACACAGAGGAAGAGGACAGCAAAAAATAGAACAAAGTGGAGATGTGTTGTTGAAGTCGTATTTTCCACTCAGAATCCGAGGGTATAGTAATAATATCAATGTAAATGTATAACTTAGGCACTGTGGTAGAATGTAATTCTATATTAGATAAGTTTATTTTAATTATCACACAATGATGCAATATTAACAGCTGGATGACAAGGTTTCGAGCATAAATTATTGCTCAGAGGGAAGTTAGGAAGACGGAAAGAGAGAAAAAAATATGCATAAAACAAATTGTGGAAACGTGTGACTAAATTGTGATTTGATTATGAGTGGCAATAATTTATACTCGAAATCTTGTCATCCAGTTGTTAATACTGCATCATTATCACTGTGTGATTATTAAAATAAACTTAACTATTATGGAATAATAACACTAATAAATCATACGTCGGTAGCACAGCGGTTAGGAAGCTCACTGACCATGCACATGGTCCGGCGTTCGATACCCAGCCGACACACACCTGATATCAATTGGTCGGTCTACAAAATTTGGGCTACCGATATCACATACTGAGAATTCCATATTTGTACCAAAAATACGATGTGGAATCAAGCTATAATTTAAAAAAATCAAATATATACATATGGTTTGAGTTACAGAAGTGCAACGGCACTGATTGAATCCCTCAGTGCACTTTATATCGATTCTGTTATTTATTCTTATTCATACTCATCAGTAAGATTGATTTGTTACCTTGTGGAAAACTATAACCCATGTAAAGTTCATATATATATATATATATATATATATATATATATATATATGTTAGGCATTATCAATACTGACTAGCACATTGAGTATTTGCACTATGGCGAAAATGCCCTCTGAAGTGTCAAGAAGACAGAAGAGACTGAGCATTTGTCCCTTTTTAGACTGATTTGATTCTGAAAGCATCAGTTAATGTTATTTGTTTTTACTATCCTTGATTATGTAATAATCACCACCAACAACAACAGACAACAATCAGCCAGCATGAATGGAAGGAACCTGAAAGAAACAACCTCCATTACCTACCTACCTGGGAAGCATCGTTTCAACTACAGGCGGACGGAACTGACGGGGATATCAAAGCAAGAATCGGAAAAGCAAGATAAGCTTTCACTACTCTCAAGTCTGTGTGGAGGTCAACAACACTCAGCATCAAAAATAAGATCCGGATTTTCAACTCCAATATGAAGTCAGTGCTACTTAACATGCGGATCAGAGACTTGCACTGCGCGTCATAAAGAGCATCTCAAACAAACTACAGACCTTCATTAACACTTGTCTTCGCTCAATACTTCGCTCAAGATCAGATGGCCGGCCAGAAAAGATCAGCAACAACGATCTCTGGGATCGAACCAACCCATCAGGAACCGACTGTGAAACAAATAGCCAGGAAGAAATGGAGATGGATTGGCTGGCCATACTCTGAGGAAACAATCCATCAAGTGACATCACTAGACAAGCCATTGCTCGAGTGGAAGCCGAACGGGAAGCGGCGAGTTGGTCGTCAGTGCGATGGTGGGGTGACTTGGAGGAGGTCATGTGAAGAGGAGATGAAAGCGTGTGGGTAGACTTGGAGCCAGGTGAAAACTCTAGCAGAGAACCAATTGCAATGGAGACGCACGGCTGAAGCCCTATGATCCTCTAGGAATTAAAGGAAACAATAATAATTATTATTCCTTGATTATGTAATGATCACCTCGATAGTATATGCTCATCCCATTCAATCGCGTTTGGTATCATACAGCTTTGTACGACTCTCTATAGTCAGTCTAGCTTGATATTCTATTAATCGAAATTCAAAGTGTATCTAGAGATTAGTCAAATAAACGTTGATATAAGAATAGAACTTGGCCACTGTGGTAGAGTATAATCCGATTATGGCGAAAATTTATTTCGATTAAATCTCACAGCGTTATACACTGAGTAATATTTACTGATGACCACGTTTCGAGCACAATTTATTACCCCTCAGAATCATATCAAGGCACTACTCACACAACTTCGTTTATATAATCCCATTATTTTTCACCTCTTGATTCGATTGGTAGTACTAGTAGTGCAACAACAGAAAACAAGGGCCAGGCAACAGATCGTTTATTAAGGAAAATCAACACATATTTGTAGACTTTAATGTACATTATTGTTAGTAGAAAATACAGTCTTTTGATTGGTTGTTTCTCACAGAAAGTTAAGCTTGCATCTCTTTGTGGCTGTGTCAGATCATCCATATGCTAACTGTATCCGCCGCATACGCAAAGCCTTTGTTCTCATTTCCTCACCACCAATATTGGGGACATGAACATTGATGTCAATTACTGTCTACCAACTTTGGCTAGCAGCCAGCTCTCACCACAGTAGTAGCATTTTCGATATCTCTGGTATGAGTGATGAGTCATTCCTATTGCATGTGTTGGGTGCAGATTCTACGAACCAAGATTCAGTAATCAACCTCTCTCTCTCTCCACCTACTTATATTACTTCTTAGAATTTCAACCCTCTTCCACCACCCTATTGTGTGGTTGTGTGTTATTGCATGCAGTGCAATTGCTTAGCATTTTCCTAAATTCTAACTTTGTCACTTTATGATATCGCGCTACCACCAACCAACCATATCCCATCGATGAGTATTCATTTTACCTTGACATGGAAATACACTAAGTCGACGAATTCTACAATGGAATTAATTCAAATTCCCAAAGAAAAAGACAAAATAAATATCTCCATTTTATTACAGTGAAGTACGTTTATGAACCCAGTCATCAGATCGTAGTCAGTGTAGGCCTCTAGTCTCAAATATCGATCGAAATTTATCGGTTAATTGTGCTATGCATTCATTAAGTAAAATGATACAAAAGACCCTTCACTGTAGTAGATTGTAGTAAGGGTTGCAAAGTTAAACTTTAAGCACCACTAACTACCAGTCAGCGAGTGGCCTTGAATGAACCAGTCACATGAAAGAGGCATTTTTGGAAAAAAAGTGCATAAAATCTGCATAAAGCTGTTACATAGGGTACTTTTCTCTGACATGTCGGTCGGTCGGTTTTCGACATAGAACTTTGCACATATGTGCGGCAGTTCAAGTCGCCACACTTCTTTCATTTACCACACAAATCAAGAGAAGAAAGTAGAAGAAATGCATAATGGAGACAGTAGGCAGAAATATGAGACAAAGGAATAGTAATAACGAAGAACAATATAGTTTCATTGAAAATAAAAGGTCACAAGGAGTGGATGCATCTGCCCAAGCCATTGAGAACGAAGATTTTGAGCCATGTCACCGATTGTCTCCAGCCGTCATTGGTTTTACCGTCCTGAGGACCCCAACCCGGAAGCCAGTCTATACCTCCTTACGTGACTGGCTGGCTTGAACTAACTGTTACGGATTTCATTGCTTGGTGAAGCGATGTTTTGGTTTGATCGCCACCAGCTCTTTTCCAACCTGATCCTATGTCAGCTAACATTGCCCGTCGTCGAGGAAGGCGATGGCTAAGCATACGTAACACATGTCCTAACCATCTCATGCAGTCGATGTAACTTCACAGCCTCGTCGACTGATTTCCCCGCCTTAACTAGCACTCGATCAAGGCCTAACCTCAATATTGCTCACCTTATCATACCACTTCACGCAGGAGATAGAACGCAGACACCTATGATCAAAGACAGCTAATCTTTTCATGTCTTCCGCTCTCAATGGCCAGGTGTCACCAACAGCCATGAAGGAGGACAGAGCGGACTCCTGAGCAGTACACACACCCTTGGGTCGATAGCCGGTCGGATATCACGTCTTTGTCAGACACGGCGTAAACTGGCATATGCGAAACAAGCCCTCTGTATTCGTTCTGAGATTTCGTCAGCGATCAACCCTCTGACAGTGGCTGATTGTACTTCCCAAGTAAGTGAAGTGGTCAACATGCTCTATCACTTCACTTCCTATTTCTCTGACATGTGATAAAAACGTCTCCCAGTTTAGCATAGGAGTATCAGTTGAAAATTTATACCACATTCTTTGCTTATATATTCATCCAAATGACTATAAATGACATCCTTTTGAGATATATTTATATCCCTAATCCTGTTTTATTAACCTTCCCGAAAGCCTTCTATAGAATTGTTGTGTGTCCCTGTAATGGGATCCACAAAATCATTAGAATAGTTCACTCTGTGATGAATATATCCAAAGGATGACATGGAGTTATAACCTTTCCACTCATCGGTTTGTATTATAGATCCCTGACTTTCTATCTGTTATTCTTTCGACGAATCCTTTCTGTAGAGAGGTGTCATATAAACCGATCACCCAAACATTGTTTGCTTGTTCACAACCACGCCTGTATTTTTTCTTCGGTAAGACAGTTTCATCCATGTGTACGATGACACCTTCTCCTCCTAATAACGAAGTGATTCTGTCCATTTTCCATGACACGCGTTGTCTCTGCAATACTGGTACCACTGAGCTGTTGATACGAGACTATTTTCATTTTTAGCAGCTTCTCTTCTCACAGACTGTTTTAAAACCCAGTGATTACAAATATACAAAATCTGGGTTAATGACAGATGAGACCTGGCAAAAAATGTTCCTACAAAATATTAGAATAATCAGATCACCTTCACTAACACTAACAAATAAATTGCACAATGATAGAAATATCCATCAATCGACCTGACGAAGCTTTTTATATTCATGACACCTCCACATGAACAAATCCTTTCCTTCTTAAGTAACCCCACATCCATGCAATACTGGAAAATCTTATCAAAAGAAATGAGTTAGATAAAGCTCACAACCTGATAAACAACGTCTTCAACGACATCAAATTCACAAGAGAAGAGGAATCAGAGAACCAAATTACATTTTTGGACGTCTTAGTCAAGCGAACAACCACAGCGGAATTAGAAACTCAAGTCTATAGAAAATCAACTCACACAGACCAAATCCTGAATTACAACAGCAACAATCCAATAAGACACAAAAGGAATTGCATACAAACACTATTCAAGAGGGCCAGCCAGGACTCATTGCAGCACTCCTACCTTAAGGAAAATTGAAAAAAAGTATTTCATGGACGTCTTCAAAAAGAATGGATATCCACGGAATTTCATCAAAAGACATATACACCCAAGCCAACCTATTAAACCAAAAGCCCCAAGGAAAGCACAAAGAAAATCGCCTTACCATATATAAAGGATATATCAGAAATTACTGCAAGACTCATCAAACCTGTAGGAAGTGACGTCGTGCACAAACCAACAAAGTCACTTCACTCAATTCTATGTCAACCAAAAGACTCAACAGCGAAAGAAGATAAAACCAACATCATCTACAAAATAAACTGTAACAATTGCGAAAAACACTAACGAAATTGGCCAAAGTGAACGTCTCCTTCGTCTTCGTATCCATGATCATAAGCTAGTCATCAAAAGACATGACATCCACTCCCTCATATCGCCTCACTACATACACACAACCACGGACATCAATTCGACTGGGACAACCAACGTTCAAATATTAGACAGAGGAAACAACACCGGGAATGCTAGAGAATTCTTAGAAGCCCGTCTGGCATTCCAGTGAATCATCAATCAGTAGACACATCGAGATAGACAAAATTTCTCAACCGATAAGAAAGAAACCTCACACACACACAAAGGGTCGAAGTTCAAGCCAAAGAAACAATCAGTTCCAATACCACAAGTAACCTAGAAGGTGTGAAAACACACAAAAACAAGCAATCACGTCCAAGGTCACCCATTAGGAGAGACGATTAATAAACTCGTGGAGAAATCTAAAGCTCACTTCAACAAATTGAAGTATGCACTGAAGATGTCGCCTAGTGGTGGGGTGATGAAAGCTTCTCAAATTAACTATACGGTTCAGAGAACACAACCACATCAAAATCTTATCCTCACCATGCTGCAAGCACAACTGCAATAAACCAGGTACTTGACTGGAATCAAGTGGAACAGAACCTTCAACTCACGCGGATGAAACTCATTGGACCGTTCAAGGTCATTCACTGATTCCTAATTAGTGGTGCTTAATGTTTAACTAGGCCGTAAGGCTTATGCACGTAATTCAACTCAAATGAACCGATTTTTTCATTTCAGCCCAAAGTCTAAGTTAATAATACGTACTCACTTCTTGGTTCATTTCTAATATGCCAGCATTTTTACTATAGGGGAAAAAATGAATGCAATTCAACAAATAAATAAAAAAATATTGACTGAGAACTTTACAAAGTATTTCATTTAGATAATGGTATTTATAAAGAATAGTGGCAAATTATAAACGTGGCTTCATTAGCAAAATATCAATGTGGACCATAGAGGAAAAGGATTACTGTAAGCGCAATATCGCTTGAAATTAAGTCACGCGTAGATAAAGGCTATCCCGGTCCAGAACAAACAAGAAGCCGGTCACTGTTTCTACGGTACTATTAATCAAAACAAATCAATAATTATATATATAACAGCAAACCTTAACGGTTTCAAGAGTACAAAGCACAACGCTTAACAGAAATCAAGGTACCGCTATCAGAGCGGAATAAAGTTAAAGCCAAAATTTCGAACTAGCCGGAATCAGACACGACCGTTCAGGTAAGCAGTCAGTAGAAGAATGAACCCAAGTAAGGCAGGGCATAGAACAGAGAGCGGTTAAGAGATAGACAGAGCATAGGCACAAAGATAGAATTTAATTGGCTACTCAACCAGGTAGGCTGATACAGATGAAGTTCAATAAATAAGATAAACTTGACAGAAGAGTACAAAGTAAGACATGGGTCAGCAAAAATAACAGTTCACAAAATACTCTGATTGGGTCATGAGTTCAACGGTATGACTAAACGGATCGATGTTAAGAAAAACACACACACACAGTTCATTAAACAAGGGGAGATAGACACGTTAGGCATGGATGATTGGGTTGCAACAAGGCTAGGCTGATCCGGGACAGGTTGACTTGATGCAAGGATGGGATTTGAATTTATCTTACAGTAAGTATACTTAATCTCCGGTCAACATTCTGATCTGAGTTAATCATTGAATAATTCAGATCACTACTAACTTAAATCCTTGTAGAGCTTAGATAAATGAAGTTTCAGATAATTAATTTCAGTGGAAGCCTCGCATTTAAGCTTATTATTATTATTATTCCCTTACGTTCAGAGTGGAAAATACGGCTGGCTTCAACAACACATCTCCACTTCGTTCTGTTTTCTGTCGTCCTCTTCAGCTGACCCCACGATTCACCAAACTCTCTCATCTCTTCCGCGTCACACCATCTCCTCCATGTCACTCTAGCACCGACGACCCACCCATCGCTTCCCATTTGGATTCTACTCCATCCATGGCCTGGATTGCGCACGATGTCATTCTGTGGCCCAATCCATCTCCACTTTCTCCTACATATCTGTTGAGCAATTGGCTCTACGTTGGTTGGTTTGTTCCCAGCCAGAGTTTCTTGTTACTAATTCCTTCTGGCCAGCTGGCCACTTGATCTTCAGTATGGAGTCAGTGAAGGAGGCAACTGTTGGAAATCCTTTTCGTCACACGCTGGCCAAGTTTCTGACCCGTATAGAAGCACTGACCGACTTGACATTGGTGTTGAAAATGAGAACCTTGTTCCTTATTCTGAGTGACAGTGGAAGATTTCCAAAGTGGTTTCAGGTTGATGAAGGCGTGCGTATCTTGCCTTTCCGATTCTGTTTTTGACATTTTCTTCCGTTTCGGCTGTAGTTGAAGCGATGCTTCCCAGATAAGTGAAGGAGGCAACCTCTGTTAAATCTCTCCCGTTGATGGGTATTGGTGCTGGTTGTTGCGGTTCGTTGATTATCTTCATCACCTCTGTCTTCTCTATGCTCACCTGCAGTCCTGTTTTCGCTGCCTGCCTCTTCAGCCAGTTTGTTGGTTTTCGCTTGCAAGTCTTCGAGTTTGTGTGACATTTGACATATATCATCCACGCGTGAAATCTAGATCTTTTGCAGTCTTCTTATCTGTGGTCCAGCGTATTCCTGACTTCTTACTCTCAACAGTCTGACGCATAATCCAGTCCACCACAATTAACAATATCATCAGTGATAATACGCAGCTAGCCTTGTCTTACTCCTGTATGCACTTCGAACGCCTCGCCGAGTTTTCCGTTGTGAATCACTTGAAACGTGGCATTGTCATATAGCCAGTTGTTGAATTAGGTTGACAAAGACTTGAGGTACGCCTCAGTTTTGAAGTAGTTTCCAAATTACTTCTTAGTCTACGCTGTCTGGTGAAGATCTTTTCTAAGTCGATGAAGTTGAGGTGCAGTGAGAGTTGACTGCCATTCTATGCTTTGTTCGATGAAGATGCGTAGAGTTGCAATTTGATCAGCATATGATTTGCCTTTCCTGAATCCAGCTTGTTCTGGTTGGCGGAGTTCTGTATCCAGTGCATCCTTTATTCTCTCCAGGATGATGCGACTTAGTATTTTACTTGACTTGGGTGGACAAGAGCATTATTCTACGCCCTTCTTTGGCAGTTTGACGAGGTAACCCTTCTTCCAGTCAGTAGGCACCTTTCCTTCTTTTCTGTGGTTGGTTTTTTTTTAACGAGTTGATCAAGGATTGATATCAGTTGGAGAACCATTGAAAACTAAGGAGTACTGGACAGCTGTGTTTCATCCTCATTTGGGAGTAATGGAATGAGAACACCTGCCGTAGTCTCTGATGCCGTCTTCAGTGCTTCAGGAGGGATGCCGTCTGGTCCTGCTGCCTTTCCGGCTAACGTTCAGTAGCTTGATTGCACTCAGGATTTCTTCTTTCGTTGGAGGAATGGTATCCACTGGCAGGCAGTTCTGTGCGTGCTGCCGGTGGTGGTGTATTTCTGAGCGAGTTGCCGATGGTAGTCGATTCAAGAGTCCTTCAAAGTGGTCAGCCCATTGATTGGTTTGTTTCTCCTCCTTGGTGATCAGGTTCCCTTGAGCATCTTTTATTGGTTTCATTATCTGGGTTGGTCTCTTCCCTGATAGAGACCTGGTTATCTGATACAGTGTCTTGATGTCTCTTATGCCTGTGGTCTGTTCAGCTTCAATTGCTAAAGTGTCGTAGAATTGCCGTTTGCCTTTTCTAGTACTCTTCTTCACTTCTTTATTTAGTCCAGTATACACTGAACTCAGCTTCTCCTTCTCTTGTCCATCTTCCCATTGAGTCATCTCCTCTTTCACCATCCTTCTCTCCTCGATCAGCTTCCACACACAGGTTCAATAATACCCCGACTATACGGATTGCCAAAAACTCATAAACAGGGTCTTCCACTACGCCCTATTTTGGACATGTCGGGATCTCCATATCATCCAATAGCGAAATGGCTAGCAGAACTCCTACAACCTGTTAGAGAACGAATTTCAAAACATTCTCTTCGGGATACCTTTGAATTCATCGATTGCATCAAAGATGTTAAAGTGGGAGACAAACGTATGATTTCACTCGACGTCGAGTCTCTCTTTACAAACGTCCCTATCACTGAGACGATTTGTTTTCTATGCAAATACTTGGAAGAAAACAACCTGGATATTGGAATACCTACCACCAAGCTAAAAGAACTCCTACTCAGAAATAAAAGAGCCTAAAATTATGTTGCTAATAACAAAGCAAGTCGTAGGTTTCACGCTTAACACTGTCTCTGCCACTTAGAACACGGGCCAAGTATGGTATCGTTGAGTCCCTGTACTTGGTTGTACGAGCATAGATTATTTTATACTGATTTCTGATTTTACTTGATGAGATACAAGGAGAGAGTTGGAAATAGAGGGGGTGTTGGCGGTCGGAGAGTATGGTTTTAGACCATTTTTCGCATGTATTCAGATGCCTTTCAACTAATGTAGTGACGAGCTGACTGAGTTTTACACCACTAGTCCTACTAACTACCTTCAACATTCTTCTCAGGATGGTATATTCCTTTTTCAGTAGACCAGGAAAGACTAACGGGGAGCAGTAAAGTAGAATAGGTAAGATACAAGAGTTGACAAATTGTGAAAGTAGAGGTTGGGTGATTCCAGATTGTCTAAGTTTCCTAATGTAGCCGGTTAGACAGAACACTTTCTTAGAAATCGTTAGGATATGAGATGTCCAAGTAAGGTCGGAAGATAGAACTAGACCGAGGTATTTTGCATTAGACTTAGTTCCAATTTTAGTCCCCTTAATGCAACAGGTTTCATGAGAACTTACTAGTGTTTGTAGATCTCGTTTATGTCTAAGGGAGAAGTCAATAGTCTGGCATTTTGAGGGATTCAGCATGAGGCCATTTAGTTTAGACCAAATATTCCGCGCGTAATTCAAAATCAAGAATATATATATATATATATATATATATAAACGAAGCACAAATGAGATTTCATTTACAAAGACAGTATGGTGTTATAAAGAGGTGCATTGATAAAATCTGTTGAAAGTCAATAGACAAACAATGTGAAATCAGCCTTCATTATAAGGTGAACAAAATTAACACATTTCTTAAATAACTTACTGTGATCCACACTATTGTAAGTGAGACAGAGACAGAAAATTTGTTTGAAGTTTAGAAACACTAGAATGTACTAACTTGTTCTGTGGGTGCGTGCACATATGTGTGGAGGCATTCACAAGAGAAAAGGTTGTTACAATGACCTCAGTTATTGATCCATTGAGACATTTCTGTTCACTATTATCACTAATTGTTACTTCTAGAAGTAAATTCAACTTAATTAACGTGCTATTTCTCCATTTTTCAAACCCTTTCACATGTGTATACTTTCTCGATTCTTCCTGACATTTATAAGAAAACAGAAAACTTGAATAATTTATATCACCAAAAGGGTTAGTTTCTAGATAGTGTGGCCGATTAATGGATATCAGCAGTCGGCCTCTTAGTGGGTTAATTCGCTTCGATCTGGCTTTCAAAACTACTCTTTAACGTAAGTGGTTGCCACTGACTCGTACCAGTCAGGAGTAAATACCAATTTTGCTATACTGTTGGCTTTCTTGATCTCCTATCGTAGCATCACATAGATTTTAATAATAGTAATAATAATAATAATCTACAAGTTTTAGTTGTCATCCTAGAATATGGTACAGATATGTAGATGACACATTTATCATCATAAAGAAAGCTGAAAAAGAGAACTTTCTAACAGAAATTAACTTAATCTCAGAATATATTGAGTTTACTAATGAAATAGAATCGGCTGAGGGAACTCTAAACTTTCTTGATTGTCTTTGTAAAAAGACAAACTGACGAGAAACTAAATTTTACCATATACAGGAAGCCGACACACTCCAACAAGTATTTGAATTTCCAATCAGATCATCCAATAGGAATGAAAGTTTCAGTAGCTTTAAATCTCGTTAACAGAGCTAGAAACATTATAACAGATAATGACGACATGGAGAACGAGATATCCAACATAAAACAGGTTTTGATTGGAAATGGTTATCCTGAAAAGCTACTTGATAATATTATCAATAGAAAGGAGCATAAGGGAAAACAAAAAAATTGAAAAATCCTGGCTATCGACGAATTTTATTTTTTTATTTTGGTTACAGCTTGATTTCCCACCGTATTTTCAGTACAAGTATGGAATTTTCAGCATGGATATCGGTAGCCCAAATTTTGCAGGCCGACCATAGATATCGGGTGTGCGCTGGCAGGGGATCGAACCCCGGACGATGTGCATGGTCGGCGAGAGTCCTAACCACTGTGCCATCCCATATCGGAAGGACACAGCTGAACAACTTCAAAGATTATTTGCCTCATATAATATTAAAGTCTATGTCAAACCTTCTAATTCTCTGGAGAAAGCTCTGGTGCATGTCAAAGATGTAGTTCGCAAAATGTCACAAAGTAATTGTGTCTACAAGATAAAGTGTTCAGAATGTGATACATGCTATATAGGGGAGAGCAGTAGGCAGGTGAAGGTCAGAGTGAATGAGCATAGACTATGCTCGAAACGTCCACCTAGAAATGAAGTAGAACTTAAAAGTCTAGAAAAAAAAGATCAGCTATAGCAATACAACGGATATAAGATTGATTTCGACAATGTCGAAATTCTTGGAAGAGGATTTCATGCGCATAAAGAAAGATTGACTTCTGAAGCCTTGCACATCTTAACCACATCGAATGCAGTGAATAGGAAAGAAGGGATAGACTTATCACCTATATGGCAAACTCTTATGAAGCAAGACAGATGAAAAAATCAACAAACACTCTATGAGCCTCCATGACCTTGTAAAACATGTAGAATCTTGTTTATCACATATGAATTCACTTATTTTCCACATGACAAATAACATACATACACACACACACACTCATACAAAACTAATCTGTACAAATCAACTATAGAAGAGTGAACACAACAACAATTTGACATTAGTCATTACAAATATATGTGATGACTGCTTACATATTTTCTATTGGTAAAAATGTCCATGGATAAATGACCTTCAAATAAACTGACTTCAATTTATGTAAAAAATTTTTGACTATATATTTTGATGATTAATAAAAATCCGAATAAATCTGCTGAAAAAGCTGTGGCTTACACATCGAAACGTTCAGAAAAATCTTGTTTTGATTTTCTTAACACGCTGGGATTAATTTAAATAATTTATAACAACAATAAAGGTTGATGTTGTAAGGGTGGAGGAAATGGTTTATTTAATAGTGCAAAGAAGGTTAGCTAGTTCATGCCTAACACTATTTTCATCACATCAAGGACGTGACAAATATGGTATAGTGGAATTTTTATACTTAGACGTAAATGCATGAAGTCTTCTGAAAAGACTTCTTGTTTTTCAATGAACGAAATATTCCCATATTGAGTCATAAGAAAAAGGCACAAACAGCGAAGAAAATTTTCTGTTCGACGATTCATTTTCATAACCTGGTGTACAATCGTAATTATAATTAACAAAGAAATCTTTAGACCAATCAGATACTGGTAAATTTTGTCCTTGGAAAATTGAATTACATAATGTAAGGTGTAAGAAGGGATGACTAATTGTAAGGTAGAAAGGAGACAGAAGTTGGCATGACGTAATAAGTGTGAGGTAGTGAATAATCAATAAACTCGTGTAAAATGGACAGGAACTAGTGGAAAGGCGATAAAGTGTTTTTGTATAAAATATGTATGAAAAGCAATGTTATTAATAAACAGTAATAGAGTGGTAATAAAATGTGGATGATGGGAACAATAATGATAATAAAAGTATTCATAAAATAAAATAATAAAGGTAATAATAGTGAACTTACATAATAAAGCAAAGAAGCAAAATTGTGGTGAGAACTTTACTCATGTTTTACCTGAGGAGAAACAAGGTTGAATCTGCGGTTAAGTAAAGCGGATGCTCACAGTCCGACAAAATTCCTGTAGCAAATTCGTTGCATGAAATCAAGCGCTTATCAGTGACAATGTCAGCGATACGGCCCAGTGGGATTGGATACCATTCGCCCTACTGACCTACAGTCCTCAGAGTTCTACGAAGTATGACATAGTCGTTTTTAAGCAATCCAGGAAAGAATAAGGGTGAACAGTAAAGAAGAATAGGTAAGATGCACGAGTTGACAAACTGTAATAGGAGGAGGGATTGGTTGAGTTCTGTCTGAGTGCCTTAACTTCTTCTTAATGTAAAAAGTGAGACGAAATATTCTTTTAGAAATTGTAATCTGAATATTTCTGTAACGAGAGAAGGCAAGAGTCAGGCAACAGATCATTTATTAAGGAAATCAACGCATATTTATATGTTTTCATGTACATTACTATGGTTACGTAAACAAACAAACACAGTCTTCCGATTGGTTGTTTCTCACGTCAAATCTTGGGAACGTAAATATTGACGTAAATTACTGTCTACCAATTTGGCTAGTAGACAGCTCTCACCACATTTCTAGTTTCCAAAGTAAACTGACCTATATCCTCACCTCGAACTGCATAATCTAAAAAGGAAAAAGAATTTAATTATAAGACTGGTTTCTATTTCAGATTAATTTACTCAGTGATCTTTCCTTTCAGTCAAATTTTTCAAACAACACACAATAACTGATGTAGACTCTCTTGACAGGATACAAGTTCGATGACAACACTTTAAACCACTGTGAAGTAATTCCATAATGGATAAGATTTTATTTTGATACACTGTCACACAGTGTTGTACAGTAATATTAACTGATGACATTTCGAGCATAAACTATTGCCACTCATAATCATATCAAGTTACTCACTCCCACAACCTTTTTACTTCATTTATATACATGTGTGGAATCGATTAGATATTGGAATAAAATTCAATATGAGATAATGTACATTCAGAAATAATAGTACGAGTGTTATTGATCAATTACAATTAGATGGGAAATACGACGAGTGTTTTTATAGTCATAATAAGTTAATTGTTAGAATGTTTTGATGTGTTTGAATTGAAATAGAATTTCAAGATTATTTGCTATTCTCTTCTGATTTGACCCAATTAAACAAAATAATATAATTTACAAAATACCCTGCAATGACTGTGAGTCAGGTCAATTACATAGGTCAGACTAGTAGGTCGGCGGTAGTCAGATTATCAGAACATAAGAATTTAGCTAAGGGAAAAAGGCTCAGCAATTGCAATTCACGCATTAACAAACAACCACACAATAGGGTGGGATAGGGTTAAAATTCTAAAGAGTAACATAGGTAGGTGGAGAGCGAGAGAGGTTGATTACGGAATCCTTGTTCATTGAGTCTACACCCAACACAACACATGCAACAGAAATGACTCAATGCAAATACCAGAAATATGGAAGATATTATTACCACCGGTCAAATCAGAAGAGGATAATAAATAATCTTAAAATTCTATTTCAATTCAAACACATCAAAACATTCTAACAAGTAACTTATTATGACTATAAAAACACTCGTCATATTTCCCATCTGATTGTAATTGATTAATAACACTCATATTATTATTTCTGAATGTACATTATCTCATATTGAATTTTATTCCAATATCTAATCGATTCCACACATGTGTATAAATGAAGTAAAGAGGTTGTGGAGTGAGTAACTTGATATGATTATGAGTGGCAATAGTTTATGCTCGAAATGTCATCAGTTAATGTTACTGCACAACAACACTGTGTGACAGTTTATCAAAATAAAATCTTATCCATAATGGAGTTATACTCTACCACAGTGCCCAAGTTTTATACTTATATCAACTGTGAAGTAATCTCTTCTTGAGAAAGATATTTCATTTCAAAATTTAAAGGAACTGTAGTCCGTATGATCAAGAATAAAAATAGATCTTCATTGATCGTATTTCATAATCATAGCAAACATTAGAGTTCGGTTTTAGGTATCTTAGTATCAACAAGTATAATGATTTACTTACTGGGTTCACCTCAGAAATGTAATGCGATATACACATATCAACTGTTACGAAGTCACTGGCATATATTTTTTTAAGAGACCAATGACCAGACTTAGCAGACATTCCGAATTCCACTGGTAATCACTACCTGTCAAATTGAAAGGCAACACCAAGATGTCCATACTAGGAGCCAATGTAGTAACAGAGACCATTATGAGCTGACATCAGTTAGAGAACCACTGGAAAACCTGGACAGTTGTTTACTCCTACTTTGGGACTCTTCATCAGCACACACCTACAGGGATTCGAACTCAGGACCTTCTGGTTACAGTGCTAGCAAGCTTGTAGACATTTCAGCAGCCACTGGGACCCAATCCAACGGCCAGCCAATCCATGAATTCTAACGTCTGCGATTTCATGACATAGCGTGACCAAATCGCAATGTCTTCTTCTATGAGTTACTGCCTCATCTTCAACCTGCTGCACCCTACTGGTCACGGCTTCCCACTAGAACCCCAGGTAACTAACTGCCTGAATAGGATCAGTCTCTAGTCAGCATCAGATAAATTTTCAAAAAATTGGTTTTTGTAAGGATTTAGTTTGATTGGTTTTGCGGATTTTATCATGAGCTGATATCAGTTAGAGAATGAATCGGTAGAAGTTAAAATTCATGGACTGGCCAATGGATCGGGTCGGGTCCCAGTGGCTTAATGGTCTACGAGCTTGCTATCCTTGTAACCAGAAGTTCCTGGGTTCGAACCTCCTGTAGTGGTTGCTTACTGATGAAGAGTCCCAAACTAGGACGAAACAGCTGTCCAGTACTCCCTGAAGGTTTTCCAATGGTTTTCTAACTGATGTCAGCTCATAATGAAATCCTCCAACCAGTCGAACTAAATCCATACAAAAATCAATATTTGAAAATTCCAGTTTTACAAAACGTCAACAGATGATTCAAAGTTTTAATAGATAAATTCATTATTAGTATTATTATTATATGAAGTATCTGAAGTACTGAATAACTTTTCTAACGAAAGACCTATCCTCGATAGACGGCTGTTTTACTCAATCAACAATGAAATAACAAGATAATTTTAGATATGATAGAGAAGATTTGTAGCTCAGGTGGATGATTTTGATGTGGTTGTGTTCTCTGAGCTAGCTGGATAGTTAATTTGTGCAGCTTTCATCGCCCCACCACTAGGCAACATCTTCAGCGCATACTTCAATTTCAATTGAAGTGAGCTTTTAGATTTCTCCACGAGTTTATTAATCATCTCTCCTGATGGGTGACCTTGGACGTGATTGCTTGTTTTTGTGTGTTTTCACACCTTCTAGGCTACTTGTGGTATTGGAACTGATTGTTTCTTTGACTTGAACTTCGACCCTTTGTGTGTGTGTGAGGTTTCTTTCTTATCGGTTGATAAATTTTGTCAATCTCGAAGTGTCTATTGATTGATGATTCACTGGAATGCCAGGTGGGCTTCTAAGAATTCTCTAGCATTCTCGGTGTTGTTTCCTCTGTCTAATATTTGAATGTTGGTTGTCCCAGTCGAACTGATGTCCGTGGTTGTCTGTATGTAGTGATATGGGGAAGTGGATGTCATGTCTTTTGACGGCTAGCTTATGTTCGTGGATACGAAGACGAAGGAGACGTCCACTTTGGCCAATTTAGTTAGTGTTTTTCACAGTTGATACAATCTATTTTGTAGATGATGTTGGTTTTATCTTCTTTCGCTGTTGAGTCTTTTGGTTGACATAGAACTGAGTGAAGTGATTTAGTTGGTTGTGTACGACGTCAATTCCTAAAGGTTTGAAGAGTCTTGTAGTGTAGTGATTTCTGATATATCCTTTATATATGGTAAGGCGATTTTCTTTGTGCTTTCCTTGGGGGCTTTTGGTTTGATAGGTTGGCTTGGGGGTGTATGTCTTTTGATGAAATTCTGTGGGTATCCATTCCTTTTGAAGACGTCCATGAGATATCTTTCTTCAATTTTCCTCAAGGTAGGAGTGCTGGAATGAGTCCTGACTGGCCCTCTTGAATAGTGTTTGTATGCAATTCCTTTTGTGTGTTATTGGATTGTTGCTGTTGTTGTAATTCAGGATTTGGTCTGTGTGAGTCGATTTTCTATAGACTTGAGTTTCTAATTCCCCTGTGGGGTTGTTCGCTTGACTAAGACGTCTAAAAATGTAATTTGGTTCTCTGATTCCGCTTATCTTGTGAATTTGATGTCGTTGAAGACGTTGTTTATCAGGTTGTGAGCTTTATCTAACTCGTTTCTTCTGATAATTACAAATGTGTCATCTACGTAACGTATCCAAATCTTGGGTTTGATCTTTGGTAGAACCATGTTATCGAGCCTGAAACATATTCACAGACAACACCAGATTGTACTTTTCCTAAATACTGATTAATAAAAAGTGAAGGACAAGGTTTTTGGAAGTTCATATAAACTGGCATGTCCATTTGTGAAGAAAGAAGAAGTAAGGCGATACAACTGTCTAGTCCTACTGAGTTTAAAAAAAACTTCTATAAGTCTAAAGTCAAAAACTTTCATCACTTTGAAAAGTCAAGCTAATTAACATTTGTTTTAAGCGATCATCTTAACCTGGGTTCAGTAAGATGTCAAGATACGCACGCCTTCATCAATCTGAAACCAGTTTGGAAATATTCCACTGTCACTGAGCATAAGGAACAAGGTTCTCATTTTCAACACCAATGTCTAGTCGGTCAGTGCTTCTATATGGGTCAGAAACTTGGCCAGCCTGTCACGAAAAGGATTCCCGACAGGTCACTGCTGTAGACTTTCATCAACAGTTGCCTCCTTCACTGACTCCATACTGAAAATCAAGTGGCCAGCTGGCCAGAAAGAATTAGTAACAAGAAACTGTGGCTGGGAACAAACCAACCAACCGAGAGCCAATCGACCAACAAATATGTAGGAGAAGGTGGAGATGAATGGATCGGGCATACGTTGAGGAGGCCTCTGAATGACATCGCGCGCAATGCAGGCCATGACTCGAGTGGGTCGTCGGTGCTAGAGTGATATTGAGGAGATGGTGTGGCACGGAAGAGATGAGAGAGTTTGGTGAATCGTGGGGTCAGCTGAAGAGGACGGCAGAAAACAAAGCGAAGTGGAGATGTGTTGTTGAAGCCAGCCGTATTTTCCAGTCTGAACGCAAGGGAATAATAGTAATAATCGATAAGATGGATAGGCATGGATTTTTTGGGAAATCAAAAAAATTCATCAAATCAGTTGAGCTTCAGCCGTTTCACTTTCAACGATCAATTTGTTTCTCTATGAGAGAAGTGAAACACATGGTGGACAATTAGACTTTCAAAAGACAAGAGCTCGGTTACTGTGTTGTGGTGTGATTGTGTGTATCTTTATAATCTTCATATCGTCATCAACAAATACACTTTTCAGCAGCCGCAAGTGTGTTATATTCTCCTTTCACTAGTTTGGGCGGTGTTAAGAACAGCCTGGCCACCAGGTTTGGTTGTCCAGATTAAAGAGTCAGCAGAATAGATGGCGGCCAGACAGGGATCGTGAAAGCTTTTTCCTATTTGAGGCCAACAGAAAGCCAGTTTTGAATCTGTACAGGCAGCCTAATTAATTGGCTTTCTAGGCAGTAATACTAAAATCAGAATACCCTATGATAATTTCAATGAGATCCTCGCCTTTGTTAGACACTGACGGTTTTCTAAACGTCAAGTGGGCTACAGGCATAAAACAGTGTTATCCTAATGAGTAAGGGGGTAGGAAAGGAAGGGAGTAAGAAAGCCTATACCTTTGTGAGTGAGTGAGTGAATTGAAAAACGTAAAAATTTATAGATATATAAGGCATGCTGATTTGCACAGAATATCTTTGATAGAGTTTCTCTTCTTCAAACTGATTTCGATAAAACTGGGTGTATACCAAAATAAACTGAAAAAGATTTCTATTTGACAGCATCGTATAATCTTTACACAAAAACATTTTATGCATAAACAGTAAATCACATTTATTTTACACAGATAATGCTGATAATGACGACCATGACAATCATTTCTTTGAGTTGTGATTTCTTTTTGTCTTTTTGAAAACAGTAAACAATCAGAATCGATCCTTCGTATTGATTAATGGATGTGTTATGGTTGCTGAATATTGATTGACAGTGATAGAAACTCAAGCCGATAGTACTGGGACGCATATTCCAACACAACGAACCAGAGATAATTAAATAATTGTACGAGTGATACTGTAGCAACAGAAGACAAGGGACAGGCAACAGATCGTTTATTAAGGAAAATCAACACATATTTATAGATTTTAATGTACATTATTGTAGATTATTGTTAGTAGAAAATACAGTCTTTCGATTGGTTGTTTCTCACAGAAAGTTAACCTTGCATCTCTTTGTGGCTGTGTCAGATCATCCATATGCTAACTGTATCCGCCCGCCTACACAAAGCCTTTGTTCTCATTTTCTCACCACCAATATTGGGGACATAAACATTGACGTCAATTACTGTCTACCAACTTTGGCTAGCAACCAGCTCTCACCAAAATACTAATACTACTACCAATAATAATAATAATAACAGTTCCTCAAACAAACTACAGACCTTCATTAACAGTTGTCTTCGCTACATCCTCAAGATCAGATAGCCGGCCAGGAAAGATCAACAATAGGGATCTCAGGGAATGAACCAACCAGGAATCGACTGTGCAACAAATAGGCAGGAAGAAATGGAGGTGGATCGGCTGGCCATACTCTGAGGAAACAATGCATCAAGTGACATCACTAGAGAAGCCATTGCTCGAGTGGAACCCGAAAGGTAAGCGGCGAGTTGGTCGTAAGTGCAAGGGTGAGGGTGACTAGGAGGAGGTCATGTGAAGAGGAGATGAAAGCATGTGGGTAGACTTGGAGCCAGGTGAAGACTGTAGCAGAGAACCGAAGGCAATGGCGACGCACAGCTGAAGCCCTATGTTCCTCTAGGAATTAAAGGGAATAATAATGATAGTATCATCGGAACTAATCTCACACTAATGTTGGTCGAGTGGTAGGCATCTGTCAGAAATGCTGAAGTTTAATGGAGGAATTTTATCTTGATAAAGTCTCACAGCGTCATACAGTAAGCAATATTTACTAATGACCACGTTTCGAGCACAATTTATCGCCCCTCAGAATCATATCAAGGCACTACTCACACAACTTTTCAACTTCGTTTAAATAATCCCATTATTTTTCACCTTATGATTTGATTAGTAGTAGTATTTTCGATATTTCTGTTATGAGTGATGAGTCATTTCTATCGCATTTTTTGGGTGTAGATTCGATGAACAAAGATTCAGTAATCAACCTCCCTCTCTGTCTCCACCTACCTCTATTATTATGTAGAATTTTGACTCTGTCCCACCCACTCTATTATGTGGTTGTGTGTTAATGCACTTAAGTGCAACTGCTGAGTTTTCTTCTAAATTACTTATTTTCGTGGGGTCAGTCATTCTAACCTTAGCTAAATTCTTATGTTTTGACAATCAGACTACCCCGTTAGGAAATACAAATTCCTTTATTATAATGACTACCCTCCATTCTACTGGCATGATTGACATATGTAGTTGACCACACTCACAATCACTGCAAGATATTTTGTAAATTATAGTACTTTGTTTAATTGAGTCAACCGACAGGGTCCTTTAGCCTACAGAGCTTGCCCTACCTGAGTGAGTTTGTAGGTTTGAATAGCACCCGAATTCTTGCTTTATTAAGAAAACAACGTAGGATCAAAGATGTCCCCTCTTTATATGGTAAAAATACTGTAGATGCTTTATATTCTCTTTTACTTATGTTACCATTATTATATTGCTTCATTTAGTTCCTAGAGGAACATAGGACTTCAGCCGAACGTCTCCATTGCCTTCGGTTCTCCGCCAACGTTTTCACCTGACTCCGCATTCGCCCACATGCTTTCATCTCCTCTTCACATAACCTCCTCCATGTTACCCTCGCACTGACGACCAACTCGCCGCTTCCCTTTCGGCTTCCACTCGAGCGATGGCTTGTCTAGTGATGTCACTTGATGGTTTCCTTAGAGTATGGCCAGCCAATCCATCTCCATTTCTTCCTGCCTATTTGTTGCAAAGTCGGTTCCTGCTCGGTTGGTTCGCTCATTGCCAGAGATCCCTCCCTGTTGCTGATCTTTTCTGGCCGGTCATCTGATCTTGAGTAGTGTTGAGCGAAGATACCTGCTGATGAAATTCTGTAGTCTGTTCCAAGTGCCCTTCATGACGCGGCGCCAAGTCTCTGATCCGTATGTAAGTTGAAAATCCGGATCTTATTTTCATTTTCATGCTGAGTTTTATTGACCTCCACACAGACTTGAGAGTAATGAAAGCTTGCCTCGCTTTCCCGATGATCCTCGCTTTGATGATATCCTCATTAGTTCCGTCCATCTGTAGCTGAAACGACGATGCTTCCCATGTAGGTAGGTAGGTAGGTGAAGGAGGTTGCTTCTTTCAGATTCCTCCCATTTATGCTGGCTGATTGTTGTCTGTTGTTGTTGCTATTGCTGTTGGTCGGGAACCTTCATCACCTTGGTTTTCTCTATGTTCACCTGAAGTCCTCTCTTTGATGATGTCATCATTATTAGTTTCACTATTATTTTTGTTTTCTTTTTGACCTTTTTTTATGGATTAGTTATTTAGCACCAAGACTCCTTCTTCTGTTTGTTTCACTTCGTCATTTAGGTTTTTCGATGCAATATACTTAGTGGCATTGCTCGGTTTTTTAGGCGCTTAACTAAGCCAGCTTTTACAGACAACGAACGGATGAGATGAATTGAAATCTAAAAATCTATTAGCAGAATGTGTTGCCGTTTTATAAACGCTAGTGTGCAGTTTACCTTCTCCTGTTCGTTTGATTTTACAGTCTAACATCATGGCGAATTCTCCTAGTTCATTTTCCCATTCAAATGTGAATGTTATTCCCTTTACTATTAAGTTTATATGTGTGTGAAGGAGTGCAATAATCGAATACCTCGTCAACACTGGTCATTCCATCTCAACAAACGCCTACTCCTTCAAAGTAATCTACAAAGTGAAGAACAACCTTTCAAAGACAGTACGATTCCGTCTTCTTTGCATCGCAGAAGCCCTAGCCATTAAGCTAGAGGAACCAGAACTATGCATACAAAAGAAAATTATTCAACTACTTCTACTCTCATGGTAACAACTGTGTTGATTTGACTTAACTTTTCTTTGTTTGTTTGATTTGACTTAACTTTTGTTTATATGCTTATTTTTCTACTTAAAACCCTTGTGTAATTCCGTATATTTTGTTTCCATGTATACCCTGAGTACAACTCTTTCATTAAACTATTCATGTTATTACGCAACTCTTCTGTAACAGTGGTTTGTGACAACTCATCACTTTTGTTACTACCCTCTTATATCAACATCCGACTCACCTGAGCTAGAGAAATGTTGTGTTTTTTAACACTGTGAAAGTGTCATCCATATACCTGTACCGTCTCTTTGAAGTAGGATTAAATGTACTCAGGGCAACGTTTTCCCACCTGCCCATAAAGATATCTACCACGAAAGAGGATATTGTCTGCATGTAGACGAACAGAAGGTGTAGCAATGGTCTGTCTGTCTGTTTTCGACATAGAAATTTGCACGGATGTGCAGCAGTTCAAGTCGCCACACTCCAGGTAGCACACAAAGCAAGAGAAGAAAGTAGGAGAAATGCATAATATAGACAGTAAAAAGAGGTGTGAGACAAAGGTATAGTAATACTAAAGAACAAAATAGTTTAATTGGAAATCATAAATCACAAGGATTGGATGCATCTGCGCCATTGAGAACGATTTTCAACCATGTCACCAATTTTTTCCAACCATTGGTTTTTACCGTGCCCCCCCCCACACACACCCGTTAATTGTTCACTCAACTACCTTTCTTCTCACTCAGTAACAATATTAACCTTATCAAGTTTCTAACACTTTCTTCTTCTGTGCCGATGAGCATTACGTAATTTATAACTGTTATTTTTACTTTCCAAGCCACTTCTAAGTAATTATATCAATTATGTTACCATCTCCTATTACTCAATAATAGACTACTATACAGTTTTGGTAAATATAAATACAAATAAATAAATTTTGATCTCGCATACTCTCTCTCCCATTATCTATTTGAACATGACCTCGAGAAAACATTCGCACCTGTCTTTCTGCATGATTAATTCAATGTAGTTTATTTGCTTATCAGTCTTATATCTCCCAATATAATTTCAATAGTGTGTGTATATATCCGTGTATGTAGAGTATTCAGCTGACGAGGTTCTACCGAAATTCGATGAATTCATTAAATCATCCTGCTTTATTAACCTTTATTGATGACAATGATATAGGAATTAAATCAGAAATTAAGTATCTTGGACTTATTCTCTCTTCTCATCTCTCCTGGTCTTCCCATGTCTCAGCGATCTCCAGTAAAATATTCCGCCTGACATTTTACATTAAGAAGAATTTAAGGCACTCGCGTATAACTCAACCAATCCTCCTCTTACAGTTCATAAACTCTTGCATCCTACCTATTCGTCTTTATTGTTCACCCTTATTCTTTCCTGGTTTGCTTAAAAAGGACTTTGTCACAATTCGTAGAATGCTGAAGACTGTCAGTAGGATGAGTGGTGTCCCAGTGGACTACATAGTTAACGTCGTTGTCGATAGACACTTGACTTCGTGCAATAAATTTGCTAAAGGGATTTTGTCTGACTTGGAGCATCCACTTCAACCTCAGCTTTCACCTTGCATCTCCTCAGGTAGAACAAGAAGTAACTTCAGAGAACTGCATGCTCGCACGTCTAAGTATAAAAATTCTATGATACCATACTTGGCACGTATTTTTATGTGATGAAAATAGCGTCAGGCAAGAATTGACTAACCTTTTTTCATCTAGTAAATAAACAATCTCCTCCATCCATCCATCCTTATATACCTTCAAGTTTTACTTTTATTATTTCTACTATCATTTATGGTCCTGTTGCTTCTTTGTTTTTACTTTCATAACTGCAAACACCAACTTATCTCTATGACTGCTGTAATCTTTGTTTTTTCCCTCACCATATCATGTAAACAGAACATCATATTCAATATTTTTAATCATGCAAGGATTTGTATACCGCATCGACAATACTGTGTGAAACAAACCCACGGCAATTTCCACTTGTATTATTATCATTACCTTAGCTGCTATCATTATTATTATTTCCATTTTATATGCTGCATGTTTTTTGACATTACCCCTATTGTAAATGTGGAAAATTTTCTGTGTGAATAATTTTATTTATAATGTGAGGAAATTAGATGCAATACTGTGATTAACGCTGTAAATTCCATTCTGTATCACAAGTACTGTTTTTGGAATAAAGTAAATCATTATTATTATTATTATTATTATATTATTTATTGCTTGTTTTAAATATAGATACGACTATACAGTACAGCCTCTGAAGGCAATTTTGTCGATAAAGAAAATTTTCTTCACTGAATTGTCTTTTATTTTCTTCCTGACTCAGTGAGTATTCGCGATGATTTGATTACTGAATTCTGGTTCATCGAGTCTACACCCAACATGTGTAATAGGAATTACACATCACCAATACCAGAGATATCGAAAATAACTACTACCAATCAAATCACGAGGTGAAAAATAATGGGATTATATTAAATGAAGTTGAAAAGTTGTTTGAGTAGTGCCTTGATATGATTCTAAGGGGCAATAAATTGTGCTCGAAACGTGGTCATTAGTAAATATTACTCAGTGTATAACGCTGTGAGACTTAATCGAAATAAATTTTCGCCATAATCAGATTATACTCTACCACAGTGGCCAAGTTCTATTCTTATATCAACGTTTATTTGACTAATCTGTAGATACACTTTGAATTTTGATTCATAGAATATCAAGCTAGACTGACTATAGAGAGTCGTACAAAGCTGTATGATACCAAACGTGATTGAATGGGATGAGCATATCCTATCGAGGTGATCATTACATAATCAAGGATAATAATTATTATTATTGTTTCCTTTAATTCCTAGAAGAACATAGGGCTTCAGCCAAACGTCTCCATTGCGTTCGGTTCTCTGCTAGAGTCTGCACCTGGCTCCAAGTCTACCCACACGCTTTCATCTCCTCTTCACATGACCTCCTCCAAGTCACCCTCGCACTGACGACCAACTCGCCGCTTCCCTTTCGGGTTCCACTCGAGCAATGGCTTGTCTAGTGATGTCACTTGATGGATTGTTTCCTCAGAGTATGGCCAGCCAATCCATCTCCATTTCTTCCTGCCTATTTGTTTCACAATCGGTTCCTGCTGAGTTGGTTCGCTCATTGCCAGAGATCTCTGTTGCTGATCTTTTCTGGCCGGCCATCTGATTTACAGTAGTATTGAGCGAAGACAACTGTTAATGAAGGTCTGTAGTTTGTTTGAGATGCTCTTTATGACGCGCAGTGCACGTCTCTGATCCGTATGTTGAGTAGCACTGACTGACTTCATATTGGAGTTGAAAATCCGGATCTTATTTTCATTTTGATGCTGAGTGCTGTTGACCTCCACACAGACTTCAGAGTAGTCAAAGCTTATCTTGCTTTGATATCCTCGTCAGTTCCGTCCACCTGTAGTTGAAACGATGCTTCCCAGGTCGGTAGGTAATGGAGGTTGTTTCTTTCAGGTTCCTTCCATTCATGCTGGCTGATTGTTGTCTGTTGTTGTTTTTGGTGTGGTGGTGATTATTGCATAATCAAGGATAGTAAAAAAAATAAAATTAACTGATGCTTTCCGAATCAAATCAGACTAAAAAGGGACAAATGCTCAGTCTTTTCTGTCTTCTTGATACTTAAGTGGGCATTTTCACCATAGTGCAAATACTCAATGTGCTAGTCAGTATTGATAATGCCTGACATATATACATGAACTTTACATGGGTTATAATTTTCCACAAGGTAACAAATCAATCTTACTGATGAATATGAATAAGAAGAAATAACAGAATCAATATAAAGTGCACTGAGGGATTCAATCAGTGCCGTTGCACTTAACTTCTGTAACTCAAACCATATGTATATATATATTTGATTTTTTTAAATTATAGCTTGATTCCACATCGTATATTTGGTACAAATATGGAATTCTCAGTATGTGATATCGGTAGCCCAAATTTTGTAGGCCGACCAATTGATATCAGGTGTGTGTCGGTTGGGTATCGAACGCCGGACCATGTGCATAGTCGGCGAGCTTCCTAACCGCTGTGCTACCGACACATGATTTATTATTATTCCATATTAGTTAAGTTTATTTTAATAATCACACAGTGATAATGATGCAGTATTAACAACTGGATGACAAGATTTCGAGTATAAATTATTGCCACTCATAATCAAATCAAAATTTAGTCACACGTTTCAACAATTTGTTTTATGTATATATTTTTCTCTCATTCTGTCTTTCTAACTTCCCTGTGAGCAATTTTTTATGCTCGAAAGGTCATCCAGTTGTTAATACTGCAATTAAAATTAACTTATCTAATATGGAATTACATTCTACCACAGTTCCAAAGTTCTACACTTACATTAATATTATTATCACTATACCCTCGGATTCCGAGTGGAAAATAAGTCTTCAACAACACATTTCCACTTTGTTCTATTTTCTGCTGTCCTCTTCCTCTGTGTCCACGACTGTTCATTATCCCTCATCCCCTCTTTGCCATACGATCTCCTCCATGTCACCTTAGGACGACCAACTCGTTTCTTCCCGATGGGGTTTCACTCGAACTATGGCCTGATGCGGGGTGTCATTTGATGGTTTGCTCACTCTATGCCCCACCATCTCTATTTTCTACTACATATTTGTTGAGGCTGTTGGTTGGTTTGTTCGACTGTAGAGTTTCTTGTTGCTGACCATTTCTCGCCGACTGACCTTTTTGATCTTTAGTATGGCGCCATTGAAGGAGGCAGCTGTTGATAAAAGTCTACCGTAGCCCGTTGGAAAAGCTATTCGTGACACGCTGGTCGAATATCTGATCCATGTAGAAGAACTGACTGACTTCAAATTTGTGTTGAATAGAATCCGAATCTTGTTCTTAATTCTGAAGCGGAGTGCAGAATAATTCCAAAACGATTTCGGATTGATGAAGGTGTATTTTGCCTTTGCGATTCTGTCTGGTTTCGACATCGTCATCCGTTCTATCGCCTGTGGCACCTTACTAAGGCTCTTTTGTATCGAACAGGGCAGAAACTGTGGTAATCAAGGTACTGTCCTGTCCAGGTAGGTTTTCTATAAATAGATCTTTTTATTGACCCATCAAGGTGCCTCTTCACTAGAATCCAACGAATATGCACTGAAGACACACTTGATGAAGAAGAAAGAAAGTTGACACAAACTCTGGTTGATAACAATTATCCAAACAAGTTCATCAGGGGATATAAAGTAGTGGGAACACCAAGACCCACTCTACAACTCGCTCGTAAGAAAGACTGTACATCAAGCTACCCTATATGGGGCATCAAAGCAGCTTGATAACTAGACAAAGACTGAACGCTGCTGTCAAAAAGACTTTTTATGCACCCAATATCACAATAATAGAGAATGTAAAGCCAATATATCTATCTAAGCCCTTCGAACATGCGATAAAAATGACGTCACATTCCACTGTATTTACCAATTTGAATGTACGTGTGGACACACATACATAGAGAGGACTCATCGATCTCTGCAAGTAAGGGCTGGCTTCAAAGCATATTCCTAAATGGCTCCAGAAACAAATGGAATCTCCAGAACCTATTAACGGTGAGAGCAGGAGACCTAGCTCTTCTATTGCGAAACATATTATAGAGACAGGACATAAAATTGACGTTAACAGATCCGTGATTTGAAAAGGAGCAAGGACCGTTCGACGGTAAAGGAACTGAACAAGTTTCTACGTTTGTCCGTCAAGCTTGCTGAAGCGAATGCGAAAATTTCCTTCTGGAAAAGCTGTCTGGATAAGCATGAATACCCGAAAGCATTCTGGAAAAATCTGAGACGAAACCATATATCTCCCAATTCACGCACGCTCAGAAGACACACCCAGAATCACATTGATGCCGTTCGATCCAGATTAGATGAACTTGAACAAAACGTCTCAATAAGCTCCCACGTTCTTTATGATTTAACTGTTGATGAACGGGTGTCATTCGAACACTACGCCAATACAGTCTCAGAGAAGAGAAAGGAAAATATCATCATGAAACTTAAACAGAGCCTAAAATCAGTCACCAAGGAAACAGCTTTCCCATCTTGTCCCGAGAAATATGTATTCAATTTTTCGGATGTCTCACTTTCACCGATTCAAATGCAACTGTTGTCGCTCGGACCAAAATTCTGTGATGCATCATCAAAAGTAAATGAATTGAACACCAAAGTACAATTCGAGAATTTGATTAGTCAGACGAATGATCTAGTCCCAATTTCATATGACAGTGCAGAACACTTCAAATCAACTGTTTTGAATTGCTGCCTCGACTACATCAACAAAAAACCTAGACTTCGTAATATGCTTTCAAAAGAACATCGGAAGCAACTCAAAGAATTGAAATCAAATGAAAATCTGATAATAACTCGACCAGACAAAGGTTCTGGAATTGTCCTGCTTAACAAGTCAGACTATCTGAAGAAACTCTCGTCAATTCTATCTGATGACAGCAAATTTCAAAAACAGACGACCCAAAAAGATCCAACTGAACAGACGGAGCTCCAGCTAACCAACTTATTGAAAAAGATGAAAGATGAATCGATTATCAATACAGAACTCTATGAAAAACTTCGCCCATCTGGTTCTACATCGCCACGAATGTATGGACTACCCAAAGTGCACAAAAAGGGCGTCCCACTTCGCCCAATATTAGATATGATCAATTCGCCATATCACCTAATCGCGAAGTGGCTGGTAGAAATTCTTGGACCAGTGAAAGAAAAGTTGTCGAGATACAACCTCCGCGACACATTCGATTTCGTGGATTCAATTAAAAATGTCAACCTCGCAAATAAAAAGATGGTCTCCCTAGACGTCGTCTCTTTGTTCACCAATGTTCCTCTGACAGAAACTATATGCTTCCTGTGTGACTTCATCCAATGCAACAGCATAGATGTCGGCATACCGATGCATTATCTAAAGGAGCTGTTACTACGCTGCACCTTCAACGTCTACTTCAGATTCAACAATGAAATCTACAGACAAACAGATGGCGTAGCAATGGGCTCGCCACTCGGACCACTCCTAGCCGACTGTTTTATGGCCAGCCTCGAAAACAACCCCTTATCATCAACTATCGACGACCTTCATCTCTACAAGAGATACATTGATGATACTTTCATCATTTGTGATGAGAAGCTGGACCTCGAAAAATTACTTCAAACCTTCAACAATGCCCACCCAAACATCGACTTTACACTTGAAACCGAATCCGATGGAATGTTCCACTTCCTGGACGTCCATCTGACAAGAAATGAAAACGACTCTTTGAAAAGGTCCATATACAAAAAGCCTACATGGACTGGACAATTCATCAACTTTCAAAGCTTCGTGCCGCTAAGCAGAAAGAGGAACCTGATACACGCTCTTTCCTCGAGGATTCGGAAGATATGCAGCGAGGAAGTGATCGAAGAAGAACTGCGTAATCTCCGAAAAACCCTGATGGAAAACGGTTTCCCGCCCAGGTTCATAGACAAGAATCTCAAACCGAAGAAGACTTCAGAACAAGTCCAATCGGTCCCAAAGAAAATACTTCTGCTCAATCTAGAATTCAAAGGTGATATCGAAGCAGAAATCCTTCGCAAACGCCTCTCCAAATCGCTGAGGAAAACATACTTCGCCGCAAGCCTACGACTGACGTTTTCCTGCAAGAAACTATTCAACCAGAACGCGAAAGACAAGCTGTCGCATTGGGCCACCTCAACATGCATATACCAGTTCACTTGCTCTTGTGGAGCTGAGTACATCGGCCGTACCATGCGCCAACTTGGAAAACGCGCTCGTGAACACTACCCAGCCTGGCTGGTAAAAGGAGAGCAAAAACGTGTAAACAGTTCAGTGACAGAACATCTGGTCAACTCAGGACATTCAGCGCCTTTCGAAAAGTCCTTCAAAGTAATATACAAGATTCAACCAAACCTACCAAAGGGAGTGAAATCAAGACATTTGGGCATAGCTGAGGCGTTAGCTATCCAAAAACTCAAACCCACCCTTTGTATCCAAAAGAAATACATTCAACCCCTGTCCCTGCCATGGCCATCGTAAACAGGTAAATTTTTTAATAATGACCATCCCATCGCCTTTCTTATCTAAACTTCCTGTTTATTCATGTTATTTTAAGTTTTCTTAATCCCTGTCTACACTACCATATTTTCATATCCACACTTCCTGTTTATTTTGTCATTTTATTATCTCTACATATTTAATCCCTGATTGCATAAACAATTATTCACCACACGAGTTTCTTATCCAAACATCCTGCATATTTTGTTATTTTTACATTTCTAACCCCAATTGCACAATGTCAATTTTCTTAGTTATTATGCTACTTTGTTTTAGTTTTACCCATCCCCCTGTTTATTATGGCATTCTAATTCCTAATTGTAATTTTCATTAATTCAACCCCTAACCAGTAATTGTTCTGGAACTTTCCCATCCATTTGATATAAATACACGAATGTACAGCCTAGATGATGACTTCGTCGAAAAGAAAATTTTCTTCGCTGCAACTGTCTTGTTAACAGATCTTTTAAACCTATCTATAAAACGTGTTTGGGGTGTATCCTAAATTTTGTGGAAGCCCCAGCTAGCAATTAGGAAGTTTAAGCCACCTTTATGCGTTCAAAGCAACAATTCGTCATCACACTAAACCTTCCTTGGTAAACTTTGTTTTGATATCAGCCAGGGTAGATGTACTATTACTTCCTTTCTTTGGTTTAGTGATGTGCATTGTTATTCTGACCTTCAATGTAGTCCTTTAAACTTGCCTTAAGTCTATTTTTCTCACCCTTAACTCTATTATTTTGATATATGTATACATGTTTGAATAAGGCATCTAGAAGACAAATTTCAGGAGACGATATCATCTCGTAGTTTCTTTCCTACTGTAACAACAGAAGACAAGGGACAGGCAACAGATCGTTTATTTAGGAAAATCAACACATATTTATAGATTTTAATGTATATTATTGTAGATTTATAAAATTATATTTGTAAAATCTCAGCGAAATTGAAATGATTAATTCCAACGTTTCGTTCGGCAATCTGGTCCGAACTTCTTCAGGGAAATTAATCGAAATTAACATAACAGAGGTTTATGTATAAAAGGAACAACTCTTGTTTTTTAAACTTTATCCAATCATGAGTCATGCAACAGTCATCAACATGTTTAATAAATAAATAAATAAAATAGTAAGTTTATGTATAAAAGTTTATATACACAAGAGCTCAATTATTTTGCTACGATCCGGTCAAATCTTGATCACAGTTCATATGAATTGTTGTAGATTATTGTTAGTAGAAAATACAGTCTTTTGATTGGTTGTTTCTCACAGAAAGTTAACCTCGCATCTCTTTGTGGCTGGCTGTGTCAGATCATCCATATGCTAATTGTATCCGCCCGCCTACGCAAAGCCTTTGTTCTCATTTCCTCACCACCAATATTGGGGACATAAACATTGACGTCAATTACTATCTACGAACTTTGGCTAGCAGCCAGCTGTCACCACACTATTACCTTTGTTATTTGGTTTTAGTGGTCTTCATTGTTATTTTGACCTTGAATATGTCCTTTAAAATTGACCTAAGTCTATTTTCTCACCTCTTACCTCTTTATTAATTTCATATATATTCATATATATGTGACAAGTCCGTGTATGATCAGACTGTTCGAAATGTGTTGCTCAAATACATCACACACAAGATTCAGACAAATTACTTCTTCTTATTGCTTTATCTAAATTGAAATAAACAGTTTTCACTAATTCAATCCACCTTGGTAATCTAA
Source organism: Trichobilharzia szidati (assembly GCA_944472155.2). Classification (NCBI taxonomy): domain Eukaryota; kingdom Metazoa; phylum Platyhelminthes; class Trematoda; order Strigeidida; family Schistosomatidae; genus Trichobilharzia; species Trichobilharzia szidati. The sequence goes on from OX235271.1 coordinate 18,655,336, forward strand.
TTCCATAACGTCTCTACTATAGAATATTCTAAAATACTTCAGTGGAAAATTCTACTATCATCAAATTTGTATATTAGTAGTCTGTTTTTGGCTCACTGGATGGAACTTATAGTCAAGACCTCCAATTTACTCACTTAGTCTATTGACGTAATAATTAAATTTAACATTTCAATGTAGATTTCTCAACGGGCCAACATCAGCTAGAGATCGATTGAAACCACACAGCACTGGACAGTTGTTGTATCCCAGCTCAAATCTATTCTGC